>JBCNJP010000021.1:2126345-2271974 GCA_039602395.1 Deinandra increscens subsp. villosa | reverse complement strand
CAAATTAAATGACCTTCAATGTGTGCTCAAGCCCGCTTAAACAAGGCTCGATTAGAGAAGTTAGCGAGTAAATCTTGTGTAGTTAACTATAGGCTAGGCTTGTTTACACCCGAGACTGTTTTCTACTTTTCTATGGTCAATGTTAAATTGGGTAAGCCTGATTATTGGACCTTAGAAAGGTTACGCACTAATCATTTCAAAATAACACTTTGAAACTTAATTATAAAATAAAAGAAACTACTAACCGGAGCCTGTGTATTTCAATGTATAAGAGCGCTTCCCAAAGATCCGCCATTGGTCTTTCCCTCTCTGATCAACCAGAGTCAACTCAAACAACGCCCTGGGTTTGGAACCTTGTTACCACAATGAAAACCTAAACATAAGTCGAATTGTCATCTGGGTTTTTCCACTAAGCATACAAGTAGACAGCCCACTGGTGGTCTGCCACACGTGATATAGTTTCTGATACTTATACCTTTATATTCACATTATCTAACTTCCTAAGACTCAACCCAATACTTTGATACTTTAATAGGTGTACATCTCAAACTAGAGCTAGCATATACAGTAATTGATGAAATTTGAAACACGTCTAGGAAGTGAAGTGAAACACAAAGACGGGTGCAGCAGCTAGCATTCATGAAATGAGTAAAACATCAAAAAGTTGCAACAGATACAAATATGTAGGGGTTGTTAATTCATTAAATGGAAAATTTATGATGAACAAACACATAACCAAATGGGTTCGGTAGAGATCTAGTACTATGTAGATTTTGAACGTGCAATCTTCATTTCACATCCCACAAATAACTTCAACCCATGGTCACTATTTCAGCACTCCTCCAGACAGTCATCTAGGCAGAAAAACTAGGATCATCAACCAATTCTTTTGGCACAAGCTTACCTATTAACTTAAGCATACTTCTATCTAGTGATTTAGCTGCAATTTGATCGAATAGCATCGGCAAGGTTGTAGCATCAAGTGAGTAACCTCTTCCATCCATTACCTGTAAAAGCATCTCTACGTCATCATAGTGCTTGTTTTTTAGACATCCCTGGAGAAAAACACAATAAGTAACATTATTTGGCGGGCAGGCACTGGCGTCCATTGTAAGTAACAACGACCTTGCTTCCCCCAATAGACCTTCCCGACAAAAACAACTAATCATCACAGTATATGTATGAACATTAGGCTGCAAGCCTTTAACACTTAGGTCCCGGAAAAGATTCCTTGCAATGTGAAATTTCCCACATTTTCCCGCTCCATCAATGAGGATGGTGTACACAAAAATATCAGAATTAAGTTTGCTATCATTCATCAACTGGAACAAAGATAGTGCTTCTTCAACTTGATGGTTGTTGCAAAGACCCTCTAAAATTATTCGATAAGTGCATTGGTTAGGAATTTGGCCTCGTGCATGCATCTCATCAAAGAGTTTGCGTGCAGCCACACAACGACCAACCTGGAGCAATCCCTGTAGCACAGTGTTGTTAGTGACGACATCGGGTTTTAAACCTTCTTCGGTCATTTCAAGATACATTTGCATGGCCTTCTCCATATTCAGATTCTTGCAATACCCATTCAATAAACTATTGTAAGTGACAACATCAGGGACCAGACCTCTAAGTGTCAGTGAATCAAAAACTGTTTTTGCTTTGATCATTTCACCTCGTAGACAGTAACCATCAATAAGTGAGTTATATGTCACTATGTTTGGAACCTTACCTTTCTCAACCATGATGTTGATAACAACCTCTGCTTCTTTTACTTTGCCTTCCTTGCAAAATGCATCAACTAATATAGAATATGTTTGCACATCTGGAGAAATATTTGCATCCTCCATTTCTTTTAGCATCTTTGGGGCCTCATCCCGACGACCTAATTTACAAAGACCACAAATTATGGAGTTGTATGTTATGACATTTGGTAAAACTCCTTTGTCAAATACCATTTCTTTAAAGAGGTTGAAAGCATCATCTATCATTTTATCCTTGCAAAGACTATCAATGATGGTGCTGTATGTAATAATATCAGGCTTGCAATTTTTTTGTTCCATTAGCCTGAGCAAAGCCACTGCAGTAACGTTATTACTGAACTTGCAAAGTCCTTTAATCATTGTATTATACATAACTACATTAGGTTCACAAAGTTTTTGTTTGATGAGCTTCTTGAATAACTTCTCTGCCTCAACAATCCTATCTTCTAGGATGAGGCCATCTAAGAGTGCACTAAAAATGAACACATTTGGCGCTATATCTCTCCTAAAACAGCATCCTAGGACCGCAAAACCGTCATTTGTGCGATACAACTGACAACAACATTTGATTGCAATGCTCATAGAATATTCATCGATAGGAACGCCAATTGCACACATTTGCTTGAAAAGGTCAAGAGAAGAAGTAAAATGTTTCATTCTAGTAACAACAGTCAGCAACTGATTAAACTTAACAACAGAAGGCAGAGGGCGTCTCTGTAACATTTCATCGAACAGGTTCAGAGCATCATTCAAGTTGGTAACTTTTTCAAACACGGATGATCGATTCGAGGAGATTTTGCGGTTACCGAATTTTAAACCTAATCGGAAAGGTGGTTCCGAATGAATAAGGAAGGAGTTGGTGACGAAATTACCTCTGAGTTTGACGAGAGCGTGAAGAACGGAATTTGGGCGATTCATGAGTGTTGCTTCAACCTAACACTCGCTTTGTCTGGTTTCGAACTTTCTGATGAAATCGAGCCTTCAAAAATAATCGTGAATCTCATTTTCGTTTCTGGTCGAAAACTCAAGCAGCTTGGATTTAAAAAATGAACAAAAAATGGGGACAACTTTTTTAGGTTAAAAGCAATGGGTTCGGGGAAGGGGGGTTCGGGGGGTTTCGGTGGGTTCGGTGGGATCGGGAACACCACTGCGGTGGGTTCGGGAGCCCCGATCGGGGAAGGGCTACGGGATGCCGAGCTCGACGATTTGGAGCGTGGGGAGAGAGCCGTTGGTGTGGGCCCCCCCCCCTCCCAACGGCTAATACCCTTTTTTTTTAAAAAAAATTAATTTTTTTTTTACTTTTTATTATTTCTACCTATTTAAACCACCCCATTCAACCCATTTTCACACACACTTCTCCATTTCTCTCTAAACTTTATATAATCTCCCACTTCCAACTTCACCTTATAAATACCCACCCCTTCATTTTTTAAAAATGTCTTTCACATCCGGTGAATCGTCCGACGAAGATGCCGCTTTTTTCGGAAAAATGATGTTCGAGATAGCTCGTGAAGAAGAAGAAGCCGAGAGTTCAAACCCAATTCGAACACGCAAGTTGATTAGAAGAGAACGTCAAGAGGCTCACGATCGGCTCTTTAACAACTATTTTGCGGAAGGGGCTCTATTCGAAGATAAGTTTAAACGTCGTTTCCGTATGAATAAGCGTCTTTTTCTACGTATTGTCAACGATTTGGAAACAAATTATAAATATTTTCAACTAAGGTGGGATGCAAGGGGTAGGATGGGGTTAAGCCCGTTGCAAAAATGTGTTGCCGCTATTCGACAACTTGCATACGGCATCACCTCCGATGCGTTTGACGAGTATTTGCACATCGGAGAAAGAACCGCACGAGATTGTCTTTATAAATTTTGCAAATATATTCGTGCGATGTATCATGAAAAGTACATGCGTCGACCATCGTGGAGTGATGTTACACACCTTTTTGATTTTCATGAAGCGAAACACGGTTTTCCCGGCATGCTCGGTAGTATCGATTGCATGCATTGGGAATGGACAGCTTGTCCTAACGCATGGCGTGGTCAATTCCACCGTGGTGACCATGCAAGGCCAACCATTATGCTCGAGGCCGTTGCATCTCAAGACTTGTGGTTTTGGCATGCTTATTTTGGGGTCGCCGGCTCCAACAACGATTTAAATGTTCTTCAACAATCAAACTTGTTGAATCGCCAAATTAATGGCGAGGACCCCGAGTGTTCATTTGAAGTCAATGGCACCGAATACGAACACGGATATTATCTTGCGGATGGCATATATCCAGACTATTCCGTGTTTGTGAAAACTCTAACGGCTCCAACAACAGAAAAACGTAGAAGATTTGCTAAAGCACAAGAAGGGGCACGAAAAGATATTGAAAGAGCGTTCTCGTGTTTGAAGAAGAAATGGAAGATCATCGAAAACCCGGCGAAGTCGAGACACAAAACTAAGATCACTAACATCATATATGCTTGTATGATCTTGCATAATATGATAAGGGAGGATGAAGGGAAGGCCATTTGCCCGTACGAGCCGGATCATATTCAAGCATCAAACAACCCAATACCACAACATATTATCGACGCGAACTTTTTGAAGATTCATAACCGGGATATGCATCATAGTTTACGATCCGATTTGATTGAGCACATCGATCGTGTTTGGGAAACCATTCCACCACCCGAAGAAAATTTATCCGACGAAGACGAAGACGAGGAAAGTGATCCCGAAAATTTCTGAAATTTTTTTTTAATAAGTAATTTTAGGACTTTTTTTTTTTGGATTGAATAAGTAATTTTAGGACTTTTTTTTTTATTTGTAATGTTAGGATTTAATTTTTATTTATAAAATGTATTTGTTTTAATTAGTATTTTATTTTAATTATTTTATTATAAAAAAAGTGATTGGGGAAATGGGGAAATGGGGAAACCATTGCACACAAAATGGGGAAAAATGGGAAGGGGTGGGGAATGATGAGGTGGCACCAAAAATAGAGTGGGGGATTGGGGAAATGGGAAGAGTATTGCAATTAACCTTAGTGTTAGGAGCGGGGGTTTTCATTTTTATGTTGGAGGACTTCAAGTTTCTAAACCTTTTCATTAAAGAAAAAGCAAATAAAATCACCGAAACCATCATTCAAGTTGTTTATTAAAGGTTGTAGTGTGGTTTGAGGTACTCATGTCCACCAACCAATAAAAATTTGACGATTTAAAATAGTGTTTTTAAGCATGGCTTGGAGCCACAACACATGGTATGATTGTAGTGTGGCTTGGGTGGCTCCAAGTAAAATCCAAATTTTTTTTATTTTTTTTTAATTTGAACAACTTTTAATAAACAACTTTTATAAAAAAAAAAACAAACAACTAACATTAAGAAATTAAACGATACAATACTTGAAATTGAAAAAACACGACTACAATTTAAAAAAAAACAACTAAAAAGCCGGTTGTGATTGGGGTGGAGGATTTGCATTGGAGTGTTGACCGGTATTTCGTATCTTCGGTTTATATTTTTTGGTGGGAGCGATGGATTTTATCGTGAGAGTGGAGGATTTTTTCTTTGATCTATCTATGAATAAAGAAGTAGAAGATAGGTGAAAGAAGAAGATGTATGTAAAAATGTTATAATAGAGTAGTATTTATAGTGGTAATTGGTAAAAAAAAAAAAAAAAAAAAAAAAACTAGCCGTTAAGGCTCCAACGGTCAAAAAATGGGCCGGCTTGGGGCGGTTTGGAGAAACCGTGAAATTGGAAAAAATGGAGCCGGGTGGGGGGTACCGTTTCACACGGTATGGTTGCCATGGGGAGCCATGCGGTTCCCTTGGAGCCGCCCTCCGGAGCCGCCCCTCATACAACCTCCCCTTAGGGTGCTTGTAATGGTGAAGCCGCAGGGGTGCGGCCATGGTGATGTGGTTGCGCTCAATTTGCCACTCCTTCTCCGGCATACTTTCGTTGGTTACGATACCCGGTTTTGACTTTAATGTGGTGATCGGCGGTGAGTTTCTAAGGTGGTTTTGTTTTAGGGATTTCCGTTTCGTTTTATCAAATCTACTGTTGGTATGCTTTATGACAATTGACAAATTTTAGGTCAACGCCAAACTGTGTCTAAAAGTTGTTACATTAAACTTTTTGCATGTTAGACTTATTTTTCTTAGAAATTAGGTTGTCTCAAGCATTATACGTCCGTGCATCTCTGCATTTTATATTTGGTTGTCTGATAAATACCAGATAACACACGAGTCAACTCAGCACGCGAACCTTGGTGATAAAAGTTTAAGAATCTAAACCATACAAAGGTGATGTAAGATTTCTTGCAATGTGAAATTTCCTACATTTTCCTGCCCGTCAATGAGGATATTGTACACAAAAAGTATCAGAATTAAACTTGCTATCGCCCACTAATTTGAACAAATAGAGTGCCTCCTCCACTTGATGGTTGTAAGGATATTAGGCTTGCAATTTTTTTGTTCCATTAGGGTGAGCAGAGCAAGAGCAACTACTGTAAAGTTATTACCGAACTTACAAAGTCCTTTAACCATTGTGTTATACATAGCTACATTAGGTTCACAGTTTTTGTTTAATGAGCTTTTTGAATAACTTCTCGGTCTCAAGTCCTCAACAATCCTATCTTTCAGGATGAGACCATCTAAAATCGAACTAGAGGTGTACGCATTTGGTGCTATAGCTCACCCAAAGGAGATCCTAGGGCTGCAAAACCTCATTGGTGCAATACAACTGAGTACTAACAACAACAATTAATTGCAATGCCCATGGAGTAACAGCCAACAGGAAAACCAAGGGAACACATTTGCTTGAAAAGATCAAGAGAACAAGTAAAATGTTTAATTTTAGTAAAATGTATTTATATTTTTGCTTAATTAAAATGCATCAAACATGTATACATTAACAACTGTTACGATAAAATAATTAATTTATTTACCTACTAGAGAAGGATAATATTTACATTTATACACATTATTTAAGAGTAGGTTTATGTCCAGATATGTATGTTATACGTTTAAAAAAATTCTTCTAAAAAATTACATCAAACTAAACATAAGCATAGAAATTATTACATAATTTTTTTTTAATTGCAAGTCTAGGGTGTATGCCTGTATGGTTTCAAATTTTGTAATGACTTCAGGTACAACGACTAACATCTATTAACTTTTCTTAATTAATTACCTGTCGATAATGTAATTTATGAATTCAATCAAAAAAATATTTCTACAAACCACATCCCTAAAAATGATTTTTTTGCATTATGCTTATTATTGATTTATTGTAACATTATTACTTTTTAGATATATAATAAGCATATGCAGAAGTTTTTAAATAATACCTAAACCACCTACTTTTGAAAACTAAACAAGCAAAACTGCAAAAGGTTTTTTTATAAGGTTTTTGATATTTAAATCATATATATATCGCCCTGAAAGAAGAATGTCATTGTTAAAAGTTAAAGTACAGATCTTAATTAAAAGTAAATTACATAGATGGTAATGTCATTTGGGAAAATTATGAATTTGGTTCATAGTTTTATTTTTAAGTTTTAGGAGTTTGGTATATTGTTAGATTTCATCCTGTGTCCATTTTTAGTTTCAGATGAGATGACTACTATATCTTTTCAAAAACTACATTTTAATCCTTTGATTTATATTTAGCTTCTTTCTGTTGAAGTTTCGTACCACTGTTCTGTTGTCTTCACATGAAACCATCACAGCCCCTCGCCTGGGTTAAACCCTTGCAGCCCTTGGTTTGACCGTGTGCAAAGATGGTATCAGAATTGGTGATCTGAGGTTTGCTAAACAACTCGATCCAATTTCAACAACAGGGTGGATTGGATTACCATATGCTCATCATAGCTTGAGTTCTATGGCTTTGATGTTTCCAAATGTCAGTTTATGACTGCAAAAATTCAAACCTATGATAATTATGAAGAAATAGAGTTATGGGAAATTAAAATCAGATATAGTGAAGTTTGTTAACCCATCTTTAATTGTCAAGATAAGTTATTTTATCTCCACTTTTATTTATGAACTTATGTTAACTTCTATGAATTGGGGTCTAATTATCAGTGAATGAGTGTTGGTTTTTAAGGTCAGCGGCACCTTATAGCTGCAAAATAGGAATACCATCTCCTAAACCCACCAGCACTTCAGCCCCTTATAGCTGCAGCCAAGGAACACAATGAAGACATTAAAGACATAGAAAACATCTCGGATATACAACGAAATCAAAATCTCCAAAGAAACTAATCATAAAGAGTTAGTTTGATATATGTATCAATACTATGATGAACTGAATTTAGAGAAAAGCATCAATATGGAGTCCAAACGTTGAATTAATGGGAGTGGAGTCAGATTTGGTGGTGGGTTTGCTTGGTGTTCCATGTGTTCTTTTGCCCCATTCCAATCACACCGCCTACAAGTTGATCATCCTAAAATCTCAATTTCAAAACATAACAGAATCAACATATGACCACTCAGCAGACAGGAGGTAGTTGATTCTGTAATTCAACAAGGAAATTAACTTTGGTCAAGAACCCTTGTATCTCTGATCAGGATGGAAAAGCTTAATTTTATTTACACAAAAGGTCACACGGAAAAGTTATGAACAGCTATAAATTCAACAAAGCAGTTTATTTATAACAAGTGTTGATAAAGAAGAATGCAATTTGATAATAAAGAAGAAACTACCAAATATGCCTCAGGTTCTGTATTTCATTGTGTAAGGCCCGTTTTTAATATTTAATTGAATAAAAATGACTCTGAACCACTTTATTATTTTGGATTATTTTGGTCGGTTCATTTCACTACCCTTATTTTATACACGGTTGGTGGTACAAACATGAACGTTTGGCTTGGTACAAATTCCAATTTTATTTAACGTTAGTGACTTGATACTAGAAATACCTGCATTTTAGCACCAGGAAGCATATCATTGTCGGGTTTGCAGCTTAAGCATGATCGAGTTCAACCTATTCAGCATCATGTCCTTTCAGGCTAACATGCTTCTGAGTTCTCATCATTCATGTGCCTTTTCACACATCAAAAGAACACTCAAGGCACAATGGCCTTATTAAAATAAATATACAGCTTCTTTCATTTACGAATTAAAGACTTTATGGAAACAGAAAGCTGATGCAAAAGGACAGAAATCGACATAGAAGCCCTCCAGTTGGCATTATTACCAAGCTAGAAGCCAACTGTGAAACTCGACAAGGAAATTTAATTTGGTCAAGAAATCCCTGCAAGTCAAAATTGAGAAGAAACAACTATATTTGCAGGTGCTCTGATACTACATAAAGAACATGATTCCTAGTAAAAAACGCAGTGCCTGTAGATCAATGTAGTGTTTTGTTACCTCGGCAACCGTAGAAATAAGGTGATTCTGTGTGCAGGTCCAGTGCAGATCTCCAAGGGTTGATTAGAAGAAGTGAAAAGGCATTAGCATATAAAGTCAATAAACTGTAAAAGAGCATGTTATAGCTAGCATTTTAAGTAACTAGAAAACATCACTAAACCACAACAAATACAAATGTGTAAGCTTTTGTGAAGTCTTTAAATGGAAAATGTATACTGACCAAACACATGAAGACCAAACATAATGTGGTAGAAATTTCCTGCTTTCTACATTTTGTAAGTTACAATCTTCATTTCTCATGTCACAATTACTATTTCAGTTTATCTCCCAGGTGAACAAACTAGGATCGTCCATTGATTCTTTTGGCACAAGCTTACCTAACAACTTAAGCATACTTCTATCTAGTGAACCAGCTGCAATCTGATGTATTAGTAACGATGTAGTAGAGGCATCAAGTGAGTAACCTCTTCCATCCATTTCCTGTAGAAGTGTCTCTACATCATCATAATGCTTGTTTTTTAGATATCCTTGAAGAAGAACACAATAAGTAACATTATCTGGTGGGTGGCCACTTTCTTCCATTTTAAGAAACAAATGTTTTGCATCTTGAAGTATACCTTCCCGACAAAATGCACTAATCATCACAGTATATGTTTGAACATCAGGTTGGAAGCCTTTTACAATATAGGTCATGGAAAAGAACCCTTGCAATATCAGCTTTCCCACATTTTCCTGCACCATCAATGAGGATGGTGTACACAGACAATATCATGAATTAAGTTTGTTATCACTCATCAACTCGAAGAAAGAGAGTGCCTCTTCCAGTTGATGGTTGTTGCAAAGACCCTCTAAAATTATTTGATAAGTGAACTGGTTTGGAATTTGGCCTTGTGCATGCATCTCATCAAAGAGTTTGTGTGCAGCCACACAATGACCAACCCGAAACAATCCCTGTAACATGGTGTTGTAAGTGACTACATTGGGTTTTAAACCTTTTCTGAGACATTTCATGAAACATTGGCATGGCCTTTTCCATATCCAGATTTTTGCAATACCCGTTTAATAAACTATTGTAAGTGACAACATCAGGGACGAGGCCTCTAAATGTCAATGAATCAAAAGTTGTTTTTGCTTTGATCATTTCACCTCGTAGACAGTAACCGTCAATAAGTGAATTATATGTCACTATGTTCGGGACCTTACCTCTCTCTAACCATGATGTTGATAACAGCCTCTGCTTCTTCTACTTTGCCTTCCTTGCAAAATGCATCAACTAATACATTAAATGTTTGCACATTTGGAGAAATATTTTCATCCTCCATTTCCTTTAGCACCTTTGAGGCCTCCTCCCGACGACCTAACTTACAAAGACCACAAATTAAAGAGGTGTAGGTGATAACATCTGGGTAAAACTCCTTTTTCGAATACCATTTCTTTAAAAAGCTTCAAGGCATCATCTATCATTTTATCCTTGCAAAGACTATCGATGATGGTGCTGTATGTAACAATATCAGGCTTGCAATTTTTTTGTTCCATAAGCCTGAGCAAAGCCAGTGCAGTAACGTTATTACCAAACTTGCAAAGTCCTTTAATCATTGTTGAGTACATAACTACATTAGGCTCACAGAGTTTCTGCTTGATGAGCTTCTTGAATAACTTCTCTGCCTCAACAATCCTGTCTTCTAGGATGAGGCCATCTAAGAGTGCACTATATATGAACACATCGGGTTTAATAGCTCGCCTAAAGCAACAACCTAGGACTGCAAAACCGTCATTGGTGCGATACAACTGACAACAACATTTGATTGCAATGCTTGTAGAATATTCATCAACAGGAACACCGAGGGAACACATTTGTTTGAAAAGGTCAAGAGAACAAGTAAAATGTTTCATTCTAGTAACAACAGTCAGCAACTGATTAAACTTAACAACAGAAGGCAGAGGGCGTCGCTGTAACATTTCATCGAACAGGTTCAGAGCATCATTCAAGTTGGTAATTTTTTCAAACACAGATGATCGATGACTCGAGGAAGCATTGGACTCTTTGCGGTGACCAAATTTTAGACCTAATTTTAAAGATGGTTCCGAATGAAGAAGGAAGGAGTCTGTGACGAAATTACCTCTGAGTTTGACGAGAGTGTGAAGAAGGGAATTTGTGCGGTTCATCATCGTCGCCGTCTCCAACTCCGACTGATGGATGAAGGGAAGAAAAAGTTTGAAATCCGGAAATGAAGGGCCGTTTGACGAGAGTGTGAAGAAGGGAATTTGTACCTCTATTTGTATGTCATCAGAGTATAAAAATGGTTCCAAGTATAGGTTAAAAACTTGAATTGATACGACTTTATTTAAACGCTACTTCATATCTTTATTTAAACTTAAGTAACCTCAAAGCTTAAACAAACATATATTTATATCATCTCTTTGTTAATCATGTGGTTCTAATTCCACTCTTAGGATTTTGAGTATTTTAGCCGTTAACAAATAGTCAACGGCTAGAGCTAGCCCTACCACCTCGTTGTCGTACAACAGTGCTACTTCCATCACCGGACGATCCAATTGCAATTCCAGGAACCAAAAAGGGTACAATCGTCGGTCGTTAGCCCTAATCGTCGCTACAATTATCTGTTCCGAGAGACCCGGTCTTCCACAGAAAACTTATCAGGCAGTAAATCTTAAAAGTTTGGGGATACCTAAACGCCATGGAATCTGAGGAATGACCCCTTTCAGAAGACGAACAATTGATAGGTTGGATTGATAAACCCCAAAAGTGGTGAATGGGAGATGGATATAGCCATGGGGGAGATTGAGCGGCCGATGGAAGATACATCCATGGGGGAGATTTTACAACAATTTAAATCCTTTTGAGCTTCTGTATAGACTCAATTTTATCCAATTTTTTTGGGGAATTACAGATAAGGGTGGGTGCAAGATCTTTATATACTTCCAGGTTAGGGCATCGGCGGCGGCGAGGTGTGGTGGAGCGGTGACGGTGACAGTGGAGGCGGAGCAGTGACGAGCGGAGGTGGTGGTGGTGGTCGCCTGAGTTCGTTGACGGGGGTTTAATTTTTATGAATTCTTTTTCTTTTTAATGTTTGAGTATATTACACAAGGAGTCCTTCATTTTGGATACTTATATAAACAGTCCCTCATAAGTAAAATGACTAAAATGCCTTTTGCACTTAACAGGAAAAAATCTAACCCCGTTAGGCCTAGGGACTCAATTGGCAATAAAATGAAAACATCGGGTTCGATTTGTTAAGAAAAGCAACCATGAGGCAATATTTGTTAATAATCTGGAAAATGGATTCAAAGAGTTAAAATAGCCAATCCACAGGGATGCGAATCGTATTTAACTATTTTTTTAATTTAGAAATGTACGTTTGTCAAGTAGGTTTAAAATGTGGTTGTGTTGAATTCTATTAGTTTTTTTTTTTAATGCAAATGTGATTCTCTTGCCATAACACATACACATCTTACCATTAACACACGGTGATCTCCGTTATAATTTATGTGTGAGGATAACTTAGTTATTGTTATACTTGTATGTCATGAAATGTAACTGTATAACTTTTAAAAAGTTTGGGTATTTTGCTCAACTTGTTTGCACCCTTAGATATAAGTTGGATTTACAAACATTTTATTCAAAAGTTTTAAAAAGTTAGGTCGGATTATATTTTATGAAAACAATCATCAAATACCTTTTTGACATTATTTTGCTCTACAAAATATAAATTTATGAAATATTTTAATAGGGCTCATCCTTTGGATCTGATGTGCCGTCACGTTTTGCAACACCGTTCATGACATACAATCAGAATCTAATGAAATTACAAAATCAGTAAAGGAAACTTTTAAGGTTTACAAAACCATTAGTGCATCTACAACCAACGCACTCTAAGCAAACATTTAAAGAGCAATTGGCGTATTTTGCTACGGACTCGAAATCTTCTCCACAAATACAAGACAGGTTCATTGTTATTTCGACCTGACCATCTAGTCGTCTACAAGGCCCTGCAAAGATATAACAATCGAGCAAGAAAAAAAAACACATTCTCTTGAAAAACGCAGGAATAATAAAAGTTGAGTGTTAAGGGGAAAGGTTTTCCCCTACTACTACGAGTGGGATTCTATGGAATATGTTTGTTTGTATCAGCGTTTGGAAGTATTATTACCAATCATCCTCAAGGCAAAGAAGAGCAATTCTCCTTATTAATATCAAGATTCCAGCCTCTGCGTGAAATTAAATAATTATTATTTTCAGTAACAAAACTTGTATAAATCACTAGGTGAACAAAAATAATACCTCACTGCAGCTTCTGATTTTAACTGTACAAGAAGGTTTTTAATTTGGAAACATGCAGCTTCAATTGAAATGTTCTTCTCATAGAGCTCCTTCCATTGAGCTGATAAAGCATTCAGCCCGAATGCCTCTTTTGTATGTGAAATCAGTTTGACTATTCTATTAAATATCATAGGTTGCTACTTTATACCGACCGTATAATATACCTGATGGTATTTTCTTTCCCGATTCAAAGTTTCTATCTTTTCATTTAACTCGGCTGCCTATGCTTGAATTCTGGAGAAATAGAAAACCAAAACGCTCCAATAATTTTAGGGATTTTTTATTTTGGAATAAACTCCTAAAGAAACATATAAAACTGTATCAATGTGTTTAATCAAACCAAGCCAACACTGATTTGGCAAGTTATTAGGTGCTATTATGCTAATACTAATTCAAGAAGCTGAAATTAATGGTAGTACCGTTTGACCAGCATCCCAGACCAAAAATTTTGACCTTGTACAAGAAGTGCCGCCTCAGGGTGACCTACGCCACTGCCTGCGAAGCACTGTTGCCCTGCAACCTCTAGAGCACCATAACCGGTGCCTCATGCCAGACTTTATTAGGGGCGTATATCATTCCTAGTTAAACACAGTATTTAAGTTAATAAAAAAGTCGGTTATCATTGTTAGAGAAAAAAGGCAATCAAAGCGAAAAGGCAAACTATCCTACTTTGACATTATTTGGGGTGTATACCATTCCTCATGTTGGAATCTAATGCAAAGATATATATAACACAATACAACGATGAAAGGTAATTAGTGAGAAAAACACAAAGAAACAATGGATAAGATGATGGAACATTAGAACATACATAAATTTGAGAAGCAGAATCAGAGGAAAACAATATTAAAGGGAACAAAGGTTATTCATACCCACCTGACAAGAATGCTTCTAGTCTCTGATTATGTTGTTTCCAAAAATCAGCCCGTATTTTGACATTAGTTCAAGATTTTCTAGCCTGGAATCACAAAAGAGCATATTATTTTAAAAATGATAGCAATGCCAAATCAAGATGCACAGACCAAGGAAGAACGCCTGCATACACTAAGGTTTCAAGCAGTTTTCGTCAATTTTATAAATGTCTGTGAAATATCTATATTTTACCTTTTGGAAGTGAGTAGATATAGAAATACCTGCATTTTAGCACCAAGAAGCATATCATTTTTGGGCTTGCATCATAAGCACGACTGACCGGGTTCAACCGATTATGCATCATGTCCTTTCCGGATAATATTGCATCTGAATTCACATCATTCATGTGGCTTTTCAAACATCTGGCTGAAGTCTAAACCTAACACATCAAAAGCACACATTGTCTCTATCTGATTAAATATACGACTTTTATGACTATATGAAAGCCGATAGCGAAAGGACAGATATCCACATAGAAAACCTACAATTGGCATCATCACCCAACAAGAAATCAACAGTGAAACTTGACAAGGAAATCAACCCTTTGCTCAAGAAATCAACTGAAAAGAAACAAAACGAATTGCAAGTGCTATGATACTACAAAAGAGCTGGAATGATAATAATCCATAATGTTTATGGATCAATGCATTGTTTCTTTAACTCAACAACGATACAAATATGGTGAATGTGAGGGCAGAACTCTAGTCGTTGAGCTGAAGAAGTGAAATGACAATCCTACGACAGCAGTCCTAAGTCCTAACATGTTTACATAATTTGCAGTTGATTGCTAGCAAATGGCTAATTTTAGAAAACAAAATTTACGATCAAGCTATGACGTTGTACATATCAAAGTGGAACTAGGCACTAACATATAAAGGTCCATAAAATGTGAAACATCTTGTCCCAAGAAGCAAAAAGTAAAACACAAAGTAGATGTTACAGCTATCATCCATGAAACTAATAAAACATCATTATACAACTGATACAAATATGTAACCGCTGTGAGTTTATTAAATGGAAAATGTCTCGTGACCAAACACATGAAGACCGAATATAGTTTGGTAGAGATTTCCTGCTTTCTACAATTTGTAAGTCACAATCTTCATTTCTCATCCCACAATTAATATTTCAGTTTCTCTCCGAGGCGGAACAGGCTAGGATCACCAGTCAATTCTTCCGGCACAAGCTTACCTAAGAACTTAAGCATACTTCTATCTAGTGAGCCAATTGCAATCTGATCTATTAGTAACGATAAAGTGGAAGCATCAAGCGAGTACCCTCTTCCATCCATTTCCTGTAAAAGCGTCTCAACATCATCATAGTGTTCGTTCTTTAAATATCCTTGGAGAAGAACACGATAGGTAACATTATCTGGCGGGCAACCACTCTTGTCCATTTTAAGAAACAACAACTTTGCTTCACCTAATAGACCTCCCCGACAAAAACCACTGATCATTACGTTATATGTCCAAACATTAGGTTGCAAACCTTTATCACTTAGGTCATTGAAAAGATTCCTTGCAATATCAACTTTCCCAGATTTTCCCGCCCCATCAATGAGGATGGTGTACACGGCTATATTTGAATTAAGTTTGCTATCACCTGTTAAGTGGAACAAAGAGAGTGCCTCTTCCACTTGATGGTTGTTGCAAAGACCCTCTAAAATTATTCGATAAGTGCATTCATTTGGCATTTGGCCTTGTGCATGCATCTCATCAAATAGTTTGCGTGCAGCTCTACACCGCCCGACCCGAAACAATCCCTGTAACATGGTGCTGTAAGTGACTACATCGGGTTTTAAACCTTTTCTGGACATTTCATGAAATATTTGCAAGGCCTTTCCTATATTCAGATTTTTGCAATACCCATTCAATAAACTACTGTAAGTTACAACATTGGGGACGAGGCCTTTAAGTGTCAACGAATCAAAAGTTGTTTTTGCTTTGATCATTTCACCTCGTAGACAGTAACCGTCAATAAGTGAGTTATATGTCACTATGTTCGGGACCTTACCTCTCTCAACCATGATGTTGATAACAGCCTCTGCTTCTTCTACTTTGCCTTCCTTGCAAAATGCATCAACTAATACATTAAATGTTTGCACATTTGGAGAAATATTTTCATCGTCCATTTCCTTTAGCGTCTTTGAAACCTCATCCCAACGACCTAACTTACAAAGACCACAAATTAAAGAGGTGTATGTGATGACGTTTGGTAAAACTCCTTTTTCAAACACCATTTCTTTGAAAAGCTTGAAAGCATCATCTATCATTTTATCCTTGCAAAGACTATCAATGATGGTGTTATATGTAATGATATCAGGCTTGCAATATTTTTGTTCCATTAGCCTGAGCAGAGCAAGTGCTGTAACGTTATTACTGAACTTGCAAAGTCCTTTAATCATTGTATTATACATAACTACATTAGGTTCACAAAGTTTTTGTTTGATGAGCTTCTTGAATAACTTCTCTGCCTCAACAATCCTATCTTCTAGGATGAGGCCATCTAAGAGTGCACTAAATACGAACACATTTGGCGTAATAGCTCGCCGAAAGCAACATCCTAGGACTGCAAAACCGTCATTGGTGCGATACAACTGACAACAACACTTGATTGCAATGCTCATAGAATACTCATTGACAGGAACGCCAATGGAACACATTTGTTTGAAAAGGTCAAGAGAAGAAGCAAAATGTTTCATTCTAGTAACAGAATTCAACAACTGAGTAAACTGAACAACGGAAGGCAAAGGTCGTCTCTGCTTCATTTCATCAAACAGGTTCAAGGCATCGTTCATACTGGTAACTTTTTCATATACAGATCGAGGACGATGATCGGCATTTGAGAAACAATTCGAGTGTAGAGGAGCTAAAACTGTTTTCTGATGACCGAATCTCAGGCCTAATTGGGAAGATGGGAAGGGGTTTTCCGAATGAAGATGGATGAAAAAATTACCTCTGAATTTGAATTTGGTGAAAGCGTGAAGAGCATAATTCGCCATAGTCGCCGTCTCCAACTGTGAAACGCAGTGGATGTGGATTAGTATTTCTTCTAACCTAACAACACCTAGAAAGCTCATTCATGGAGTGTCTCTGTTACTTCTCTTTTTGCCCCCAAATAATCTTTGTTTAACACATTTAAAAGAAACTAAAAAGATATAAAAAACAGGTGTGTGTGTTGGGGTGGGGTGGGGTGGGTGGGGGGGGGGGGGGAGGTTTAACGTTGTAAAAAAAAAATTATCACGTGTCGGACAACATCAGAAGGTGAGGATGAAGAAGAGTTGATCGTTATTATGACATAATTTGATGAATGTAATTCCTTAATAATTTGATGTGTGTATTTAGTTGGGTTTCACCTAATATTAAATAATTTATAAATAAAAAGTAAGTATTTTAATGTAACCGGTTATTGGGTTAACCAGTTCGGTTACTAACCGGAACCATATACATAGGTCTCGGTTTCACCTTTGGTCCAATTGGTCGGTTAACCGATATGTACACCTCTAGATACATCTCTTTAAGAGAAAAGATACATGCGTAACATGAGAATGAATTTATCAAATTATGAGATAGGTGTCAGTCACAAAAAGAGCCATCTATAAGAAACAGCTCCCACTTAGAAGCGTTGGTTTTGTTAATTATATAAATATGTTATATAATACTTAACCAAACTCAAAGTGTTACTAATTATATTGTTTAGTTCAGTTTTGATTTTCGACGTTTCGATCTCAATGGGGTAAATACAATAGAAAACCACCATATTTTTTTTATAAAAAAGACTCTTAACAATTTTTTGCACTTAAAATTCAACACACTTTATTTTTTGTCTCACAAAGTCCCTAACAATATTTTACACATTAAAATTAAAATCTCTGTACATGTTTAATTGGAACAAAATTAGAACTTCTTAACAACTTAAAACTCGAATGGTGACTGTATAGTGTATACTAGTTCATTTCCATATAAATACTAAAAACGCAACAATCAAAATCAATATATCTAACTTGTTTTTAAACAACTTAAACTCGAACTTGACAAACTGTATTTTTACAACAAATATTTAAAGGATGTGCTCATTTGACATGCATAGGGGTCCGCACATATTTGTTTTCATCTTGAAGTAATGAAGTCTAGAATTTGAGACCCTTTTTTGGTTTTGTCAACCTTTTGTTATAGATATTATTAGATTATGGAAATCACATTTCAACACATAGTACTTTGACCCTTCAATGTTTGAGTAGTTGCACCAAATCAACATTCAAATAATATAAACACTTAAATATAAGATAATAACTTAACAAAAACTCAAGTAAATAGCCTCTTCCATCCATCTCCCATAAGAGAACAAATTTAGAAGCATAATTGCTTACACTTTTTTGATAAACAATGAACTGCCGATGCCTAATTCAAGGTGAGATGTGAGTACACCACTAAAGGTCTGCAACATATTTTGGGGAGTTTTTGATTGAAGGGTAATGATAATTAAACAAATAGGATTTTTTCCTAAGATTTTACTAAATCAATATACTACCTTTAACTCTTAGACTTAACCATATTTCAAGGGTTCAGATTTAGTTATGTTTATATATACCTTGTGGTTCGCCTGGTTCCCATCTCCTAACATGTGTTAGAACTTAAATACAAAACTCTTTGGTTTCAATTTGCAAATCCAATTAAATTGAAATGATGGAAACATCTGGATTCAAGTTTTCAGTTATAAAACTTTGAAATCATTATACATCACTTATTCATTCATGAAACAATCTAAGGTTTCAACTTTCAAGCAATGCTCACCTTACGCCAATTGATTTCAAGACTGTTGCATACTCCCACAGTTCAATAAATATGCAAGCAGTCATCCTTGAGATTTCAAGCTGATCTCACCTATGAAAACACTTGCATCCCTTAAAAATTATAAAACAAAACACTTGCTTATGTAAAAAATTATAGACAAAAAGTCACACCAAACAGATATTAACAACTAGAAATGCAACAAAGCAGATTACTTTGGTGAAAAATAAAAGTTTGAAATTTAATTGTAATATAAAAAAAAAAACTACTAATCAACGCTCTCGTATTTCAATGTATAAATAGTGCTTCCTAAAGATCCGCCAAAATAGCTATCATGAACTTGGTCTTTCCTTATGTCGGTCAAGGAGAGTCAACTTAAACAACACCCTTGGTTTGGAACCATCACTAGTTAACACAATGAAAACCGAAACCTAAGTCGAATTGCCATCTGGGTTTTTCCAGCAAGTATAGAAGTAGACAACCCACTAGTGGTCTGCCACACATGACATAGTTTCTGATAATTATACCTCTATATTCATATCATCTAACTTACTAGGACCTAACCATATATTTTGATACTTCAATAAATTTCACATCATGAAGGTGATCTTCCAATGAACCACACTCCATAAACTCATACACAAGAATCCTTTGGCCATCAACAATGGAGCAACCTAGCAAATTCCTTAAATGCAAGTGGCATTTCGACCATATACATGCAAGAATTATGTTGTTTGTACCTGATACAAGTACCTGATGATATAAAGAAGATATGGAATTATTGGAAATTAAAATAAAAAAAAAGATATAATGAAGTTTGTGAAACCATCTTTGATTGTCAAGAAAAGCTATTTTATTTCCATTTTCATTTAGGAACTTATGTTTACTTCTATGAATTGGGGCCTAATTACCTGTTTAATGAATTTTGGTTTTTAACCACAGGTCCACAGCAAAATAGAAATACCATCAAAGTAGCCATCTCCTAAACCCACCAGCACCTCAGCCACTTATAGCTGCAGCCAAGGAACATAATCAAAATATTAAAGATGAAGAAAACATCTCAGATATAGAAAAAATTCATGTGGAATTACAGTTACAAAAAAAATTAGGAAATGTCAAATGACCAAACACATAAAAATCATATGGAATTTCAGTTATAAAAAAAATTGAACATCCCTTATTAATATTATTCATTCACGAGGTTTCAAGGAATGCAAATACTGATTTCAATTCACATCAGACCTTGCTGCAGAAACCACCACTCCTGCAGTGCGGTTGATTTTCAAGCAGTCATCCTTGAGATAATATGAGGTTTGAAGCGGATATCACATGCAAAAACCCTTGTATCCCTGATCAGGATGGAAAAGCTTGATCTCAGTTACACAAAAAGTCACACGGAAAAGTTATGAACAGCTATAAATACAACAAAGCAGATTATTCAGAACAAGTGTTGAAAACAAAAATTGCAATTTGATAATAAAGAAGAAACTACCAAATGCTGCCTCTGACTTTGTATCTCACTGTGTAAGGGTCGTTTTTAATATTTACTTGATAAAAATGACTCCTAACCACTTTATTGATATCTAATAATTTAATAATTACCCAGACCATATGGATTATTTTGGTGGGTTTGTTTCACTACGCTTGGTTTATACATGGTATATGGTACAAACATGAACGTTTGGCTTGGTATAAAATCCAGTTTTATTCAACATTAGTGACTAGATACTAGAAATACCTGCATTTTAGCACAAGGAAGCATAACTGGATTTGCAGCATAAGCATGATTGGGTTCAAGTAATTCTGCATCATGTCCTTTCTGGCTAACATTGCTTCTAAGTTCTCATCATTCATGTGGCATTTCAGACATCAACAGAACACTCAAGGCACATTGGCCTTATTCGAATAAATATACAGCTTAATCCATTTACGAATTACGCGTTTATGAAAGCAGAAATCTGATGGCAAAAGAACAGAAATCCACATAGAAACCTCCCATTGGCATTATAATCCAGCAGAAAGTCAAATGTGAAAACTTCGACAGGGAAATTAACTCTTGTCAAGCAATCCCTGCAGGTCAAAACTGAGAAGAAACAAACATATTTGTAGGTATGTGATACCACATAAAGAACTAGATTGCTAATAAAATCCAAAATGCCAGCGGGCACGCTGGTCAACACCAGTCAACAGTTTACGAGTCAATGCTGGTCAAATAGTGATAAAAAAGCAGCAGATTCGCTGCTGCTGATTCTGTTTCTTCTTCTTCTCTTTTCATAGACAACCGGGATACTCGCCCTAACACTAGCATATAAAGTCGATAAACTGTTTAAGAACGTGTTATAGCTGGCATTCATGAAACTAGCAAAGCATCATTAAAACTACAACAAATGTAAAATGTCTAAGCGTTGTAAGTTCATTAACTGGAAAATGTATAATGACCAAACATATGATGAGCAAATGGATTTGGTAGATATTAGGCCCCACATTTTGCAAGTAAAATCTTCATTTCTTTTTACCAACAAAGCTTCTCTCGTGGACTGCTATCTAAGTAGGCAAGAGTAGGAGTGTGAAATCGATTCTTTTGGCACAAGCTCACCTATCAACTTAAGCATACTTCTATCCAGTGATTTAGCTGCAATTCGATCAAGTAGCATCGACACGGTTGAAGCATCAAGTGAGTAACCTTTTCCATCCATTTCCTGTAAAAGTGTCTCAACATCAACATAGTGTTCGTTCTTTAAATATCCTTGGAGAAGAAGACAGTAAGTAACATTATCTGGCGGGCAACCACTCTCGTCCATTTTAAGAAACAACAACTTTGCTTCACCCAATAGACCTCCCCGACAAAAACCACTGATCATTACGTTATATGTCCAAACATTAGGTTGCAAACCTTTATCACTTAAGTCATGGAAAAGATTCCTTGCAATGGGAAACTTCCCACATTTACCCGCCCCATCAATGAGGATGGTGTACACAAAAATATCAGAATTAAGTTTGCTACCACTCATCAACTGGAACAAAGATAGTGCTTCTTCAACTTGATGGTTGTTGCAAAGACCCTCTAAAATTATCCGATAGGTGCATTGATCTGGAATTTGGCCTTGTGCATGCATCTCATCGAATAGTTTGCGTGCTGCTCCACACCACCCAACCCGAAACAATCCCTGTAACATGGTGCTGTAAGTGACTACATTGGGTTTTAAACCTTTTCTGGACATTTCATGAAACATTGGCATGGCCTTTTCCATATTCAGATTCTTGCAATACCCATTCAATAAACTATTGTAAGTGACAACATTAGGGACGAGGCCTCTAAGTGTCAATGAATCAAAAGTGCTTTTTGCATTGATCATTTCACCTCGTAGACAGTAACCGTCAATAAGTGAATTATATGTCACTATGTTTGGAACCTTACCTTTCTCAACCATGATGTTGATAACAACCTCTGCTTCTTCTACTTTGCCTTCCTTGCAAAATGCATCAACTAATATAGAATATGTTTGCACATCTGGAGAAATATTTGCATCCTCCATTTCTTTTAGCACCTTTGAGGCATCGTCCCAACGACCCAAGTTACAAAGACCACAAATTAAAGAGGTGTATGTGATGACATCCGGTAACACTCTTTTGTCAAATACCATTTCTTTAAAGAGGTTGAAAGCATCATCTATCATTTTATCCTTGCAAAGACTATCAATGATGGTGCTGTATGTAATAATATCAGGCTTGCAATTTTTTTGTTCCATTAGCCTGAGCAAAGCCACTGCAGTAACATTATTACCGAACTTGCAAAGCCCCTTAATCATTGTGTTGTACATAACTACATTAGGTTCACAAATTTTTTGTTTGATGAGCTTCTTGAATAACTTCTCCGCCTCAACAATCCTATCTTCTAGGATGAGGCCATCTAAGAGCGCACTAAATATGAACACATTTGGCGTAATAGCTCGCCGAAAGCAACATCCTAGGACTGCAAAACCGTCACTGGTGCGATAAAACTGACAACAACACTTGATTGCAATGCTCACAGAATATTCATCAACAGAAACACCAACGGAACACATTTGTTTGAAAAGGTCAAGAGAAGAAGCGAAATGTTTCATTCTAGTAACAACAGTCAGCAGCTGATTAAACCTAACAACAGAAGGCAGAGGGCGTCTCTGTAACATTTCATCGAACAGATTCAGAGCATCTTTCAAGTTGGTAACTTTTTCAAACACAGATCGAGGACGATGATCAGCATTTGAGGAGCAATTAGAGTATAGAGGAGCTAAAATTGTGTTCTGATGACCAAATCTTAGACCTAATTGGGAAGATGAGAAGATGTTTCTCGAATGAAGATGGATGGAAAAGTTACCTCTGAATTTGAATTTGGTGAAAGCGTGAAGAGCATAATTCGCCATCGTCTCCGTCTCCAACTGTGAAACGCAGTGGATGTGTATTTCTTCAACCTAACTCCTGTTAGAAAGCTCATTCATGGACTGTTACTTCTCTTTTTGCCCCCAAATAATCTTTGTTTACACGTTTAAAAGAAACTAAAAAGTAAAAAGATATAAAAACGTTGTGTGTGTGTGGTGGGGGTGGGGAATGGGGATTCACGTCGAACATGAAAGAAAATCGGAACAAAAACTCACCAAATAAATAAAGGCTTATTGGATTTAAATAACCCCAACTATCATCAATTGGCCGATAATAATCCCAACTGAGTAAATGTTTTTTAACGAGCCCAACTTTCACACTATTTTCCTCTGGCAGTCCCAAACTAACGGATGACTAACTCTGTTAGTGTTTTGCTGACGTGGCAGTCCATGTGGCAACATGAGGGGGCATTTGTGTAAAAAGAAAAAACGGGGGGCCTGAATGTAACTTCAAAAAAAACTTTTAAATCTAACCTAACAACCCACCGGAAACCTCCCCATCATTCTGGCGGCCCCATCAGCCGGCGCCACCATGACTCCGGCAACCTCTCCGACGCCATCACTCCGGCGGTCTCATCAGCCACCACTCCGACGATCTCATCACCGGTGGTGCTCTCTCTCTCTCTCTCTCTCTCTCTCTCTCTCTCTCTCTCTCTCTCTCTCCATCATTCCGACGACCTCCGCCACTGCCAACACCACCACCGTGAGATTTCCTAGAAGAAAAACAGAGAAGAAACTGGGTGGCGGTGGGTTTCGTTATCGGAGGCGAGTAGAGCACCGGCAGAATGAAGGCGGGCTCAAGGTTCCCGTTTTCGCCGGAGGCAGCGGAGCAGCGGCGTCGCCGGTCTGCTTGGGTCATCGTGAACCAGAAAGAAAAGGGGAGAAGAGGGAGAGGAGGTCGTCGGTGGTGAGGATGATAACATAGGTCGAAAATCATCACGGTCGTGAGGAAAGTGACGGAGGTTGCAGGTGGTGGTGGAGAACGTGGGGTTGATGGGGTTGGGTTGAAAGTGAAAATAAAAAGTTTACAAATAGCCCCTTGTCTTTTCTATTTTATAAATACCCTCTTATATTACCACCTCATTTGCCACATCAAATTAAAGATGCCACATGGACTGCCACGTCAGCAAAACACTAACAGAGTTAGTCATCCGTTAGTTTGGGACTGCCAGAGGAAAATAGTGTGAAAGTTGGGCTCGTTAAAAAACATTTACTCAGTTGGGATTATTATCGGCCAATTGATGATAGTTGTGATTATTTAAATCCAATAAGCCATAAATAAATGAAGGAGCCATAAAATAGTGGGCTATCAAGTACACCGGTCCTTACTCGTTAATGGGTTTCACAAGTTTGACCTCTCGTATCTCAAAGGATAGCGCTAACTAACCATGGGACTAAAACTGTATTGGTTTGATTTTCTTCGCTTAATCTATTTAACAAGTTGTTCATCCGTCCTCGTTTCGTGGCGGGCCATCCATTATCGGTCAGTTTAAGTCAAAAAGATTTTCTTGTGGTTAAATTATAAAACTATAAATAAGTTGTGGTTAAAGTCGAAAACTCTAAAAGTATAATAATAAAAGAAAGTAGAAAAGTTAAGGAGTATAAAACGTTTCGCAGCGTGCCACCCATATACCTGTCAATTTATGTAATAGACATTATAATGTGGTCAAAGTATTAAACAATAAAATATAGTGGCCAAAGTCGAAAATTCTAAAAGTATACTAAAAAAAGTACAAAAGTTAAGGGGTATATAACTAAAAGTTTCGTGGTCAAAGTATAAAACTATAAAAAGTATACTAAAAACGAAAGTAGAAAAGCTACGGGACATAAAACGTAAAACTCTAAAAGTTTCGTGGTCAAAGTATAAAACTATAAAAAATTTCATGGTCAAAGTCCAAAATTCTAAAAGTATACTAAAAACGAAAGTACAAAAGTTAAGGGGTTTAAAACGTAAAAGTCTAAAAGTTTCATGGTCAAAGTATAAAACTATAAAAAGTATATTGTAATATATATACAATACAAAACTTTGCCTATGTCTCCGTGCCTTTTCTTCCTTTTCCTCTTTCTTCTTACTCTGTTTCTTTGAGTGTTCTTCAGGAGAGAGAGAGAAACAGATTCTAGAGAGAGAAAGAGATTTTAGAGAGATAAAGTTAAGATCTGCGTTTGCTGAAGAAGATGAAACCCTAAGCGCCTTGCAAATCCGCGGCCAAGGTCTACTGCGACTCAGACCAGGCTAGCTTATGCTGGACCTGCGACAGCAAACTCTGACGTGTTTGCCGCTCTCCGACGCCGTGGACCGCTTCCGGCGAGAAAATAGGGCCAGCGGCTTTTTCGATTTGTGAGAGATGTGTCGTTGACGGTACTTCCGACGGAGAAGAAAGCGAAGGAGAAAATCATGACGATGAAGATGATGATGAGTACGACGGAGACGAAGACGATGAAACGGAACTTGACGTTGACGGAGAAGATGATATTCAGGTGGTGCCGTTGTCGTTTACTCCACCTCCGGCGACGAGTTCCTCCAGCGACGATGATTCCGCCGGCGATAGAAGCGTTTTATCGAAGCGAAAACGTGAGAATGTATCAGATCTCTCAGAGGTATTAGAAATTTTTACGAATTTGTTACGAATTTGTTACCCGACTATGTCCAACTATGTCCAACTATGTCCCGTGCCATCAATCATGCTCCCTGCTTCAACTTGCTTCCGAATGAGAAATTGATAACGTGAGCTATTTGATTTCTGAGAGTTATTTGTTTTGTTTAATCGAATCCGGATTCCGAAGTAGAAATGCAGGATTTTATCGTTTTGCGCTAGATTAGAGGATCCATTTAACTTAATTAGATTTTTAGGTTTTTTATTTGGGTTTCGTTTGGCTTTCTTCTCCGACTCCGACGAACTGTGACATACTTTCTCGGATGGGTGTTAGTGCTTTTGAAATTCTTGCTTTTCATCCATTGCAACTTTTGTGATAGATGATGTCTTACATCTTACCCTTCTTTGATTTTGCAGTTGGTGCTTAGAGGATTGCCTTGGTTAAGTTTCTGTCTACAAGGTTTGTCTACTCTTTTTTTCCATTTTCAAAATTTCTGGTGTGTAATTGCATGCTTCATACCTAACTGATTTCTGTTGTTGAATTCCAATTTGTGCTTACATATACTTTTGTTGACGCTTATACTGTTGATTTATGATAATTTTGTTTTTCTATCGGAACGATTTTATGAATTACAACATTTACAAATACTATCTTTGCTAATGCACATAAGGTGTTCGTATAAATGTCTTCTTGCTAATTGCTTATTATGGAGATATTGTTCGTTTACCCATGTGGATGAGAATGTCTTTGAAGATAATAAAGATTAGGAAATATAGTAAAATATGCAAAATTAATCTTGAAAAACAAAACGTATACTATTTTTGCTATGCACATAAGGTGTTCGTATAAATGTCTTCTTGGTAATTACCTATTATGGAGATATTCTTAGTTTACCCATGTGAATGAGAATGTCTTTCAAGGTAATAAAGATTAGGAAATACAGTAAAATATGCAAAATTAAGCTTGAAAAACAAAAGGGAAGAGAACCGTGGAATAGGATTAAACTAATTTGAAAATAGTTTAAAAATAGGTCAATCAATACTAATATAAAACTGGGAGAACCAACAACAATTAGGTTTGAAAATCAAAAGATATACAACTGAGGAAGATGAATTTAGTCCAATTTTAAAATCTTTTACAAGTAAGTGGACTTCTTCAACAAAGTGGAACATGCAAAAACTCATAAAACGAAATTAGCAAACCACTACCAATTAGAAGAATAAAATACTAATGGCTGAATTGTGTGTCATGGGATGCGCAAAGAGATGGTTTTACAAACTTTGATAGGTCTAAAATATGTAACAGTTTATTCAAATTTTAACTAAATTAATTGCAAATTTTATCTGCTCATTTCATTTCAGTTAATAGAAAAAAGTTTCGATTTAGGACATTGAATCAATAGTCTTTTAGCATTTGAACTTTAGACTACAAGAGTAGAATGTATGTTTCTTACGTTTCTTATCCATAACCTTGTATAGTTTTCTGATGGTTTCATGTATAGCATTCAGTTATGTTAAAGATGACTTTATATGTTACGTTTATATGTGTTATTTGTTAGTATATGTTTCATAGTAATTTTAATTTACTATTAAACCAGATAGAAGAATAGAGGCTATACTTTATGCTCATAGACTATACTTTGATACTAAAATAAAAAAGATACGCATAGAGGGAGGAATATATTTCATTATTTTTTCAAAATACTGTACATAATTCTATATTGGTTTCATTGTCCTATTACTAAAAACATACAACTGCTAAATAGTTTACATGACTAATCACATACTTATAAAACAGAATTTTAGTTAGATACACAATGACTGTGAAAGGGATAGCAGATGTAATTGCAGAAGATGAGCCATTCTTACTTGAAGTCAGAGTACTTAGGAAGTATACTCCTTACTTTGGAAAGCATCCCTCTAAGCACAAATACTTAGTGCTCATCGATCAAAATGTATATTGAAATCTTCTTTATACGCCATTTAACAATTAAGATTGTCGCTTTCTTTCATACATATTACATTTCTTGAACTTTCTTCTAGGGTGATGCAATAGAGGGAAAATTTGATATAAAAAACAAAAGGCTTGAATCAATGCTAAAAAAAGACAGGTGTTATAGCATCAATGGCCACGTGTGCACCCATCCTAGATCCACAGGCAGGATAGTCGATCACCCAGCATCTATACTCATAGCCGGTTGCGCAATTATTACCCCATTAACTGAAAGACCCATTGTACTAAAACTTTGTAACCTATAAGATATTGGGTGACAGATACAGAGATAGCAACAAAGTCCTTACTGGTAACTATAGAAATACAAATTATGCAGGCTATTAAAGAAAATATATGTTATATAACTCTTCCCAACAGATTATCTAGGCCTTATTCAGAGTTCATCCGGTATCTACAAGCAGAAAGATATTAACATGCTGAAAATCAGGCTGCTTGATCATAGGTAAAACACCCACACTGTTAGAATACATATCTTACAAATATTTCATCGTAGTATTTGAGAAGCTTAAAAAAATTAGTAATGTATTGATATCATTTCAAAATTATGACACAATCAATAGTTCTTAATTTAACCAAAATTAACTATTTACAGCTCATTTATCATCGTTGTCTTAACACTATGGGAAAGCACAACATTTGCATTCAAAGAGGAAAACCCTGTTGGTAAACTATTAGCAGTAGCATCTGCTAAAGTGTAGCATCTGCTAAAGTTACATGGTTTCAAGATAACAAATATATTAAAACAATTAACAACAAAAACACATTTTCAAATTTCAAGTCTGAAAATTCTAATTACACACACCTGCTAACACATATACCATAGATACTCTACAGCTTGAATCAACAGATGTAACAACTGTAAAAGTTAACCCTCCTCTACCAAATTTCCAAGAGATCATGAACAGGTATCATAGTTATATCTTCAAAGCCGCTGTAATAAAAAGACACTAAATAGTTTAATTTATAGGTACACAGATATACAGAGAAGAGCTACCACAGAACCTGCACTTCAGTTGTCTCAGGCTAACAATGAAACAGGCATCACCATTGCTGACCTAAAAACAAAACATCTTGACGAACTCAAAGTAAGCAAACTCTATTCTTAGTACTACATTTTTTCACATATTCACCTTTACCAACTACTACTCCTTGAACTTGGTTAAGGTCCTTAAACTAAAAATCATTAACAAGATAGTTATTTTAGGCTTCACAAAACGTAAACATCAATTGATTAGGTTCTTGCACAGATGTGACGCCCACTCCTAGACTTGGCCCTAGGAGCGGTCACGCATCGGATTTACTCATGAACACAAGGTACATCAGAGATAACTAAAGCAGCGGAAATAAAAACTTTTATTCATATGCCAAGTATTACATAGTAAGAGAGACAAATACAAAAGAGAAATAAACATCTCCACGCCAGTTCTCAAAAATGTCTTCTCTTGATAGCTTGACATTGTCTTGATAGTATATGCCACCTAGTTCCTGCTCACATCCCAGTCTTCCCTTTTCGATCCGAAGGTCCAGCCTCATCTGACATACATAACTTAACAAGTCAGCTTACGCTGGTGAGTTCTACGTTTTGGGAAAACTTTACCTTTCGAAGGCACTTAGGTTTGTCAAACACATTTCTGCAATTAGACAATCAAACACAAAGCATATAGCACATATATTCACATACTCTAACCTTGTGAATAAACTAACCTTCTGTTGCTTTGTCATCCTTGTCTCATATTAAATTTTATCTTAGGGAAATAGTGTTTCTACTTGCTTTACGAACACATCGTGTAGCAATGGTCCCTTTAGTTTTGACACTATATAGCTTTGACGCTATCTGGCTTTGACGCCACTTTAGCTTTGACGCTTTCTGGCTTTGACGCCGCTTGGTTTTGACACCATTGGGACAACACTATTTAACTTCTTGTTTCAGAAGCCCCTTACCCACCAATCTTTTCTCGATTACCAACATTAATCTATTCTACTAGAAACATCGAAATGGCAATCTATATTTCCTCTACTCATCATCGTACAATCAATACATATAACAAGCAATTATAACAATTGAGAATATTTTCACACCACGTTATGTATATCAGCCCAAAACGGTTTAAAGCAATTAAACAATTTAAAAGAGGGCTCATAGAACTCACCTTAGCTTTGCAAAGCTATTATTCTGGGGTTAAGTTCTTGTGAATCAGTTTCTTAATGCCTTTAATGTAATGTCCCTATCAAGACATCCTAAATGTTACAAATCACATTTAAGAATTACCTCATTATCCAAAACCCAACTTTTTATTGGTTAATACCCTTAATAGTCAAAATGACCATTTTGCCCCTTTTACATATTTTGTTATATATCTTTCAAGTCTTTGCTCCTTAATGTTTACCGCTCGTGTTTCCTCATGACCGATCGTTTAGCGGAATTACTATGAGGAATAGTCACGGGGTTTGGAATTTGGTGACGATCGTTACCGGCCGTGTAGGCGTCATTGACGACCATGAGGCGGAATTACTACAATCGTTACACCGAGTAATTTAATTATAACTTACCAAAATTTGAACTCATACATGTTTAATATATATGTAAACATGTTACCATACCAAAATTCAAGTCCTTATACCTTCCGGATTATTTTATATTAAATATCCATATTCCGAAACCCTAATTTCCCATTTTTCTCGTTTCCATAGCAAAACTCATTTTTATACAGAACCATCTTAGGGTATTATCTATTATAACATTTTATAATATCCCTTAAAATGGCAAGGCTTAATTCAAAACCGTTTACTCGATTTGGGCAAAACATCATCATGAAAACCCTAATCTTGACCCATTTCCAAAACTCATACCAAACCTTCACCAATTCTGAAATAAACTTAGGGATTTCTTAAAATACATCAAATTAGGGTTACCTACCAAAATTCAGAGCTTAATTCCCATCCGATCATCCAATTTTACCCAAACAAGCTCAAGAACCCTAATTTGAGCATAGTTTTAAAAGTCATACTTAGAAATTGATTTAGCCAAAACTGAAAGAGGTTATTTTAGACCTTACCTATAGAAGCTTGACTGCTGAATTTCGGATCTTAACTCTTCACCGTTTGAGAGAATTTGACCCGCGAAGTTTCTGGTTCGAACTAGGGTTTTTCGGGTTTGAATTCAGAAATTGGGGATGATATTCGGCCGATTGGAGGGTGTATTTATACCCATGGAGTGCGCCTAGGGTCCCTACACGTGTCTAGGTGACTAATTGCCCGAAATCAACACGTATACAAGGTCAATTTCGTCAAAACGTGCTGCCCAAGTCGAAATCCGTCGTTTTCTGGTCTGATTTGGGCGGAGGTACGCGAGCCCCTCTCCCCTAACTGTCGCGTACCGCCTGGCATGTATAGGGTATTGACAGTTTTGGTCCCTCTAAGTTTTATTTACATTTCAGCCCCCTAACTTCTATCAAACTGTTATTTTATGCACCGAACTATTATAAAACATGATTAATAAAGTTTCTAAGGCTCGGGACACCCTCGATGATATACGTATATATACGTATATATATATATATATACACTTATATTTTTATATATATCTTTTGCTATTTTGCGTTCTAGCCCCTCAAACTTTACAACACTTATTATTTCATGTTATGGATCATATTAGGATATACCTTTACTATATTCTAAGCCTTAAAATGTTTATAATAGTTATAGATACGTATAATATCCGTATACGTTGATAACTTTACATAATTTACACTTTTGGCCCTTCTACTTTTCCATTAACTATTAACACATGTATGAAACTATCAATTCACACATATATCATCATGTTATTTGTATAAACATATATTTACCTCATATTTACTTTCTTCACCGTTTAACTCATCCGTTTATACAAATTTCATCATTTTGGTCATTAAACACGTATTTCTAACATATGCAATTTATCTAATGCATAGTTTATCGTTTTTATCAATCAAACTTACGTATTGATAATATAGACACGTATTTACTATATATATTATGTACCTGTGAAATTGGGGTGTTACAACAGAATCAACATGTATTAAAACATGTACTATCAAAACTATTCAAAATTTATTTTTAAATACCATCAAATATGAATTAGGTCAAAGAGATATTTCATATGTCAATATAAATTCTGTAGTTCTACACATTTAGTCCATGAAAAAAAGACTCATATTTTGAAACAATATTGACCATTTAATTCCTATCAGAATAAAAGATACACTTTTCAAGCAAGGGTCAAAGAGTATGACGCTGGTCGACGATGGTTTTCTGCAAAGTACACCGATCCAGAGTGCAAACAAAATGACCTGCACAGAGAAAAGGGGAAACTGATATGCGAAGATGGTCAACATTCGACATTCCAAACTTCATGTAAGCATGCACTCTAAAATTACACAACTTTAACAACTCAGTTTATATCACTTGATATGTGATTCATCGTTTATCGGTAATCTCTTTTAAACTGATAGAATGAGGAAGAAAACACATATACAAATAAATTGCCGTGAAAATAACACACGACCCGCGGCGAAGCGCGGGTCAATTTACTATTGTATATATATACAATCATAAACATTGTCTATGGGTTTGTGCCATTTTTTGTCATTTTCTAAAGAGATCAATAATATATATTTATAGTTAGAGATGTTAAACATAACAACTTGTGGCCCAATTGGTTTAAGCTCCTCCCCCCCTTAACATTGACACAACTTCGAACCTTTCTACCACTTTTTTTTCCTTTTTCCTTTTTCATTTTATTATTTTATATTAATATTAACTCTTCTTTTTTTGTTTTTCAATTTATTATTTAATATCAACTATTAATATTAATGTTTGCCTTTAAACATGTTTTTTTTTTCCGGATAGAGCGTTACCGTGATTCTATATACATATAATAGACAACTTTTGTCTCTCATACACCTGTAGATTCATTTTATATATATTTATATATATAAGTTCCCCTATAACGTTAACTTTCATGATGTCGTCCGAGTGATTACTTATAAATTGCACGTTTGGCATATGAAACTTTTTCTAGATATATGTGTCATTGCCATACAATTATATAATAATAAACAATTTTTGTCTCTCATAAACTTGTAATTTCATTGTATATATACTTATATATATATGTTTTCCTAGAACGTTAACTTTCATGATGTCGTCGGAGTGGTTACTTTTTGGATTTGCAGGGTCTTTGTTTTGGTTTGGCGCGGGTTCGAATCTTCCCACTTTAAATTTGATTCGTATTGTTTTCACTACAACATATCCTTATTTTTTTATATAAGTTTTTAAGTGTACTAGGTAGCACATATTTTACACGAATAAAGAAAATGGTCAATACATAGACTATTTTACACACACAAAAAAAATATATATATATATTTGATCCTTAAAGTGTTTGGATACAAAAAGCTTTATTCCAAACGACGCTTGGTGTTAGCTACTGCTAAAGAAAAGTCTGTTAAAAGCTAAAGATATGGAATTTAACATCTAGAATTTAAAACATGGAATAAGAGGTAAATGAAATTTTAAAAAGTGGATAATACAATTATGAACCTATATTCACTCTTTTCATGTATTTTCTACGAACCAAATAAATGGTCAATACATTGACTATTTTAACCAAAAAAATATATTATACTGAAAGTACTTGAATACAGAGATCTTTATTTGAAACGACGCGTTGACTTTAAATATGGGATGTATTACAGATATTAAGTGCATTGACATGAACAATTAAAGGTTAAAGATATGGAGTATAACATCTTAAATTTTTGAGAGATGTGTTTATACAAAAGTTATATAACACTTATAAATCTATATTTTATTTACTTTATTCACTTTTTTAGATATTTTTCTTGATTACCGCAGCAACGCGTGGTCGATCTCTAGTTAAAAACGAAAGTATAAAAATTAATGGGTATAAAACGTAAAACTCTAAAAGTCACGTGGTCAAAGTATTAAATTAAAAAGTAATAGTGGTCAATGTATAAAAAAACATGGACAAAAGTGTAAAAGTAAAAAAAACTTGTGGCTAAAGTAAAAGTATCTAAAAGTTTACTAAGTCTTTGTAATTGCTAATGTAATATATATAAGAGTTAACTTCGCTTTTGGTCCCTAAGGTTTACATATTTTAATAATTTGAGTCCCATTTCAGAAATTATACCATTTCAGGGTCTGAACTTTGAAATTATACCATTCGATCCTGATTATATAACCGAAGTTTCAAAACCTAGCGATAGCTTAAAAAGTTTTTGGCCCTTGACTTTCGGCCTAACTGAGTTTCTAGTCAGGCTTCGCCCTGTTTATAGTATACATATAAGCTATCTATAAAATAAATATAAATATATACAGAGATACTATTTGGTCTTATTTTATTGCTCTTTAAAATATCTATTACTACCTTATAATGCATATTATATCAAATGGTTGAAAAATTAAGATGTACATCTATTTATGCACAAGGTACAAGCAAAAATTAAGAGGTACAATATGTATTGCAGCATGTACAAGCTTGAGAAGCACATTCTGAACCACATTATTCACATCGGTTTTGATCCAACCGAGAATACCCGAACTCCATTCCTCCTCAACCAGAAGTACTCCTATCTGTCTCCTCCGTACATAGCAGACATCTCTTTTTCTTCTTCACAGACTTGCAGGTACCTTTCTTTGCTTTTGCAGACGCTTTGGGCGGATCAATTGAAATTCAAATCACTTCCAACTCAATTCCGATTTCAAATCTCTACTTTTGTCTTCTCTCCAAAGCGGTAACGAAGGTGCGTTGGTAACTCAATTCCGATTTCAAGTTCAATTCGGATTCTGAGTCCTTCAATCTGACGATTTTGGTTTTTGGGTGAAGACAATCGTAACCCTAGCACCACAGATCTGTAATGTCCTCCGTGAGGTATGGTTGTAGCTTGTTCTGGTTTCTTGATTTTTTGTTTAGGGTTTCACTTTCTTTCTTTCTTTCATATCTAGATCTTCGTCTTCAGGTTCTCTCATTCCAGATCTAGATCTACGTCCCTTGAGGTTCGCTTTCAGATCTCACATTACCTCAGACTTCAGAGGCTTCATTAAAGATGGGATCACCTGCTTCATTTCGCATCATCGATGGCCATTGAGTTGCAGGTACGAATATGTCTCAACGAAGACGTCTACAGTCATATTTCTTCTTCGTTTGAGGTAAGTGCATTTTATTTAGGGTTTATACAACTCAGGTAATTTCTTTTTATATCGTAGAATTATTTCAGGTGGAAGCTTTACAGCCATGCTTTTCATCTTCTGTCATGTAAGGATCTTCCATTTGCTGCACTTTTATTTTTTCTTTCTTTGGTCTTATCATCTTTTGTCATGTAAATATCTTCCATTTGTTGCACTTTTGTTTGGTCTTAGGTTTAGTATTATGAAATTGTTAATATAGATTTTTGAGGATTCTATAAGTATCTAATTTTGTTATATATTTTTAGTGTAGGTCTTCTGCTTTTGACTTCTTCTGTATCTGCAGGTAAGTGTTTTATTTGATTTTGTGTCAAAGGTTATTCTTATTTGAGGTTTCATTTGCCGTGGAGCTGAAAGTGGATGTTGTATGAATCGACTGGTATGTTCTCGGTGTATATTGTAGTTATGATAAGTGTTTTTGGATACTAAATTGGGATGTTTTTTTTTCTTCAGATTTCAAGTTTTTGAATCGAGAAGTACAGAAGTTGGTTCTTTCCCCTCCACCCTACACATCATTTGTCAGAGAAGGTATACAACTTTCCTTGTTTATCCTCAGGTTTGTGTATGTTGTCTCATTTATTTATCTCTAACTTCACCTTTTCCTTTGTGTTCTTTTGTTTCTTCATTATATGTTGGTATTTTTCTGTCCATTTAAGTTCTTGAACATTGTGTTGCTTTGCAGGGTGATAACATGCATTTTATCTTTTATGTCATAATCTCACAAATCTTTTGCTTAATTAATTTGCCAATTCCCCCATTTCCCTTTCTGGATAAATTCCTAACATTTTTGATGCATTTTTTTAAGAAGGTATGTGCTTTGGATCATGTATTTATGATATTATAGACCTTTGGGGCTACTTGTTTAGACATGAGAATGCTAGATCCCCTTTTTCATTCCACTGCAATTTCTATATGCTATATTTTATGGAATACTTGAAATGTAAGTAAAATTTAATGTATGGATATTGGTCGAAGAAGACATAAAAACTGATACTTTTTGTAGAATTTTGCAGGTAGTGCTCTCTAGCGAAACATCTTTCCAAAAGCATTCACTTTCACTCATTCCTTTAAGTGTATCTGGTTAAATTTGTCTAGAATGCTTTTTGGTTTATAAAGAGACACATATTATCGTCAGATCTATATATGAGTGTATTTTGGTGAGAATCAACATGTGGCCTTAATTTGTTTATGGGGCTTTGAGTTTTCCGGTGACTATTACTCATTTGATCAAACTAATTTTGTGTTATTAGCTTGAGATGATGACTGAGCAGGAGAAGCAGAGGATTTGTTTTGCGCAGGGTCTCCCAAGGACAACAATTTAATTAGAGGTGAATTTGTTTTACCATATCATTTTATCATTAAGACATGCCTCAACTATTCAAGATATAAACCCTTCTAACTCATGGTTTGAATGATTTCAGACTCCGATAAAAGCTCCAGTTAAAGAAAGTACGTGTTGATTTAGTTCTATGTAGTGACATGAGGGCAGTTAAGCGTGCTAAATTAGAGCAACACGTATTATTTTTACAAGAATGAACCGAATGAATAATGTGAACTTACTTTGACATAAAGCTTTGATGGTCTTTTATGGCAGGTGCAAGAAATTCATTATGTGATATGAGGGCGAGTCACATATAGCTTCCATCATGGGGATAAAAAAGTGAATAAATTGGACAAAAAAAGTGATTATGTTCGACCCAACCTGACATGTTTCAACTTGTATCCGAATGTATGTATAAATCTTGGGCTTTGCACTTCAAATATCAGCAGTCACCATGTTTTTACTCTTAGTTTATTGTGATGTCGGTTGCCTTTTTACTAAGATGCAGATGACTCATTCTGTGATTTAATCTTGGGCTATTCTATAGTATTACCAATTTACCATTTCTTTAAAGAGGTAAAAGCCTCTTTATGAAGTCATAAGAAGCTTATCAAAATAAACTGAGTGCCACTGTACCCCCTTCCTCTCTCTGTTGACTATGCTTTGTTCCCTTGATTTTAGCTAATACAATAAAACCCTTCTTTTTATGTTTCTGTTTACAGCCATCATATTCCAGCTATGTGGGCGTGTATTATGTTAAGAGTTAATAGAGGTATGTTTTCTTCTTTGAAAGTGCTGTTTAGTTTCAAATTTTCTTTCTATAAAGTTCTTATTAGGGGTACAAATGTGTTCAGTGACTTCCATTTATAAAACAATTTTTTATTTTTTTTATACTTCAGTTTTGTTCAAGGAATTTTAACTCTTTTAAACATAGCACATCATATGTACCCATCAATTATCATTGTCTTATATCTCAATTTATTGCTAATTGAGCTAGGTATCTTAAAATTTAGTTCATATGTACACGTCTTGTGGAAAGGATGCACTTCTTTGGGACATAATGATGGTATGATAACAGCCTAGCAGTCAACGGTTTTGTTGAAGTGTGTTTTTTCATCTTTCGCTTCAGTCTAGAAGTCAACGGGTTGCTCACTTTTATTAACCAAGAATATGGAAAAGTCCATTGAATATATATCGCAAGAATTCGACAGAACCATAAGCAATATAGCCATTAACATCAATCTGTGTTGACATTTCATCAAATCTGTAGATCTTTTTTGCTGAATTTAGAAACTTTGTAGCTTTCTCTTGATCGAGTTCTCATAGTTGTTATTTGTCACAAAGAACTTTGTAGCCTTTTTTTTTTAATTTAAAAACTTTGTAGCTTTTTCCTGATTCAGTTCTCATTGTTGTTATTTGTCACAGAACTTTGTAGCTTTTTTGCTGAATTTTAAAACTTTCTAGATTTTTTTACTGAATTAAAAAATTGTCACAAAGAACTAATAACACACTTGACTGTAAGTAACTTTTGGAGATTTAATCAGAGTCCAGTCCTATCTATAAAGATAGCGAGAGATATAAAATATATTAATTTAAATTTGACTACGAAAGGGCAAATGGCCTGTCCTATCCATAAAGATAGCGAGCGATATAAAATAGTCCTATCCATAAAGATAGCGAGCGATATAAAATAAATTAGTTTAAATTTAACTACAACAGGGAAAATGGGCTGCAAGTAGTATTTAAGAGTCAAGCTGACCATTGACTTTCAACCCCTGTTTGTTTTCTACAGAAGAAGTAACAAGGGTTATGGAATTTTCTATGTAAAATTGCTATCTATATAAAACAATGTACACAAATTTACAAAAGAAACATGTTTGGTGTAAAATCAGTAACACAAACATTATGGATATTACATGCAAAAAGAACTAGATTTGACATAAAATAACACGATATAACATATATGATAAAGTTCAAAGTTCAACTTTACATCACATGAACACATTTGGAAACTGAAATACTCGGATCCGTTCATTTTACATATTAGCCTCACCCTTAAGGCCTTGAGGCATTTTCTACACAGACTTGGGCATGCTTTTTAAACCCAAGATTACATCTAATTAACCGACTCTTAATATATAATACTAGATAATCACTTTCACAAGGCACACTAGAAGAACTTTCAAGTCATTCTAACGTTTTGGCTCAGCTTACCGAAACGATTGGTAGAATACATAGACTACATCGATGATACGGACGAGAAAACTATCGTACAATACAATATATCACGAGAGAATTGATAATGTTAGTTGATTATCGTCACCAACTAACGCGTGAACTAGAAGACACATAATACGCTGCAAACTGTCGCCCGCCGCAACGCGCGGGTACCCCACTAGTAAATATATACACAGATACTATTTGGTCTTATATTGTTGCTCTTTAAATAAAATTTTCACTTGAATATGGAAGCCAATTAGCCAAACACATAACATATATAGTTGCCTTAATAGCCCCGGTTTTCAATTCACTCCGATTATCACAAATGAAACTCGTGAATCAATGATCTCTAGTATAATTGGCTAGGAGAGTACCTAAAGGGGAGGTCTTATAAAGAGGAGGTGTTGGGTTAAAGTTTCACTTTTAATAAAAAATAAAAAAAATAAATAGGGGTTACAAGTTGGACCATGGGGTTTTCTCGCCTATGGTAAGTTTTCTCCTGATGGAGATTGGAGATGATCGGGTGGTTGGTAATGCCCCCGTCGGTGATCCAATTTTTTCATTAAAAAAATGAAATTCGTGTAAATCACAAATGTAAAAATAAAGCGCCCAACCAATAAATGTCTTATTATCGTGTCCGGTCATAGCTCCGATTCCGGATTCGATCTCCTGCACATGTTGACCTTCTGGTTTGATCCAACCGGTTATATGTACCAAACCGAACATACTTAGAGTTCGGTTTCCGGATAAACCGGTTGGTCCGGCTTATCCGGTCCATTCTTCAAAACGTTGATCATGATTTAATCAAAAAACAGTTCAATCAAAACATAAATACCTCTAAAAGTGTAGGGTATCGTCAAAATTATAACTTTTTAATCAATAAATCATTTTTAATATCAAATAAACTAGATTATAAATTAATATCGTTAACCACATAAGTAGTTTCCAGGCATCATGGTAATTGCAAAGCATTCTTCTTTCTCAATTGACATATGCACCTTTTCCAATTGGCATATGCATCAGATATTTCATAGCCTCCACCAACTCGGTTGTTTCAAAAGCAGCATTAGATAATTAAAAATTCCAATTTCAATTACAAATTCCAAGTTACACGTAGACATACTTTGTGGATTTCTTGAACTCTCTTTATGTGCTTGCTAAATACTACAATATTAGTAAATACTAACATGAATCTTTTATTTTTAAAATATCCAAGATTCTAATTTCCAACCTAAAAAGCTAATGTGTTACAACTGAGTTTTCTTGAGAATAGCCAAAGATTGATTCTTTGATTCTATACAACCTCTCTATTAGGCTATCCGTAGTGGGGCGTTATAGGCCCGATTTTGCTAATATGGCGCCCAACATGGCGCCCCTCACCACCCCCCTAGGCGCCATGTTAGGGATTTTTGTCACCGGCGTTTTAAACATGGCGCCCCTTCCTTCTCATGTGTTTTTTTTTCTTTTTTTTTTGCTTTTTTCCTATTGGTTCTTCAATCCACATAACCCCCCATTTCCACGTCATCCGCCACATGGCGTATAACCCCCCACTCCACTCCCAAACCACTACACATAGCCTTATTACATTCATCTTTCCAATTCATAGAATGCGCAGAAAGAATAAATAATTATAGTAACACGCAAAATCAGAAAACTCAAGATTCTAGCTATTAGAAACATCATTTATGTATACAATTTTTGAAAGTTAGATTATATAATAGTAATTTTTGGCTGTAAAAAACCTAATTATTATAGGTAGGAGTTTTTAATCATGAGCGTCATCTGCTTTAACAAGATTTTATCTTGCTTGCTTCATTAATAACACCGCTTACTCCCATCCCTACTACCAGGAACGGGAGTACCAAATCAGATATAAACTAATTACCATTTACAGTTGGTTTTTAACATCAAGCCACATATGAATAACATTACTGCTAAATAGAAATACAGTCAAACTAACCGTTTCCCGAACCCATCTACAACGATTCACCCCCACCAGCACCTCATCCCCTTATAGCTCCGGCTGAAGAACACAACCAAAACACTAAAGACGAATAAAACATTTCACATATAATCTTGCTTCATTTACGAATTACAACTTTATGAAAGCATAAACAATGTCAAAAGGACAGAAATCGACATAGAAATCTACAATTGGCATTATAACCCAGCAGAAAGTCACCTGTGAAACTCGGCAAGGAAATTAACTTTGGTAAAGCAATCTCTGCAAGTTGAAATTGAGAAGAAACAAACATATTTGTAGCAATCATTAATTGTATTCCACCTACTGCCTCTCATAAAATCAGGCTGCTTGTCATAAATCTTATTCCAAACCTTATCATCACAATTATCCAAAAAACTCAAAAACCAAATCTCAATATTAGTAGTAGAAAGCCTAAGAAGTCCATATCTTTGATTGATATAACCATGGTTAGGGATATACATCCCACCACCCAAGTTTGCTTAGGTGCCCCATGACCATCAATCCACATACTCCATAAAAAAACACAAGCATTATCAGCCCTATGCCATTTGCCATTCTAACCCATAAAGATAGTCAGCAAATTCAGCCTATCATAACAGTCCATAACCTTCCTCTTACTGTGCCAGTCAATACACTTATGATTGGGAAAAGCATGGTTAAAACAAACTGGAACTAGGCACTCACATGTAAAGTTGATAAAATGTGAAACATCTTGTCCCAAGAAGCAAAAAGTAAAACACAAAGTAGATGTTATAAATAGCATCCACAAAACTAACAAAACAACATTAAAATACACCTGATACAAACGTGTAACCGTTGTGAGTTCATTAAATGAAAAATGTCTGAAAACCAAACACATGAAGTCCAAATAAAGTTTGGTAGAGATTTCCTGCTTTCTACAATTTGTAAGTTACAATCTTCATTTCTCATCCCACAATTACTATTTTAGTTTATCTCCGAGGCGAAACAGACTAGGATCATCAATCAATTCTTCCGGCACAAGCTTACCTATCAACGTAAGCATACTTCTATCTAGTGATTTAGCTGCAATTTGATCAAGTAGCATCGACACGGTTGAAGCATCAAGGGAGTAACCTTTTCCATCCATTTCTTGTAAAAGTGTCTCAACATCATCATAGTGTTCGTTCTTTATATATCCTTGGAGAAGAACACAGTAAGTAACATTATTTGGCGGGCAGCCACTCTCGTCCATTTTAAGAAACAACAACTTTGCATCACCCAATAGACCACCCCGACAAAAACCACTAATCATAACGCTATATGTCCTAACATTAGGTTGCAAACCTTTATCACTTAGGTCATGGAAAAGATTCCTTGCAATATCAACTTTCCCAGATTTTCCCGCCCCATCAATGAGGATGGTGTACACAAAAATATCAGAATTAAGTTTGCTATCACTCATTAACTTGAACAAAGATAGTGCCTCTTCCACTTGATGGTTGTTGCAAAGACCCTCTAAAATTATTCCAAATGTGCATTCATTTGGCATTTGGCCTTGTGCATGCATCTCATCGAATAGTTTGCGTGCAGCTCCACACCACCCAACCCGAAAGAATCCCTGTAACATGGTGTTGTAAGTGACTACATTGGGTTTTAAACCTTTTCTGGACATTTCATGAAACATTGTCATGGCCTTTTCCATATTCAGATTCTTGCAATACCCATTCAATAAACTATTGTAAGTGACAACATTAGGGACGAGGCCTCTAAGTGTCAATGAATCAAAAGTGCTTTTTGCATTAATCATTTCACCTCGTAGACAGTAACCGTCAATAAGTGAGCTATATGTCACTATGTCCGGGACCTTACCTCTCTTAACCATGATGTTGATAACAGCCTCTGCTTCTTCTACTTTGCCTTCCTTGCAAAATGCGTCAACTAATATAGAATATGTTTGCACATTTGGAGAAATATTTGCATCCTCCATTTCTTTTAGCATCTTTGAGGCCTCGTCCCGACGACCTAATTTACAAAGACCACAAATTATGGAGTTGTATGTGATGACATCTGGTACAGCTCCTTTGTCGAACACCATTTCTTTAAAGAGGTTGAAAGCATCATCTATCAATTTATCCTTGCAAAGACTATCAATGATGGTGCTATATGTAACAATATCAGGCTTGCAATTTTTTTGTTCCATTAGCCTGAGCAAAGCCACTGCAGTAACATTATTACCCAACTTGCAAAGCCCTTTAATCATTGTTGAGTACATAACTACATCAGGTTCACAAAGTTTTTGTTTAATGAGCTTCTTGAATAACTTCTCTGCCTCAACAATCCTATCTTCAAGGACAAGACCATTTAAGATGGTATTAAAGGTGCATACATCCGGTGCGATTGCTCGCCTAAAGCAAAATCCTAGGACTACAAAACTGTCACTGGTGCGAGACAACTGACAACAACAATTGATTGCAATGTTCATGGAGCAGCTATCAACAGGAACACCAATGGAACACATTTGCTTGAAAAGATCAAGAGAACACGAAAAATGTTTCAATTTAGTAACAACAGTCAACAACTGATTAAACTTAACAACAGATGGGAGAGGGCGTCTCTGTAACATTTCATCGAACAGGTTCAGAGCATCATTCATGTTGGTAATTTTTTCAAACACAGATCGATTTGATGAAACATTCGAGTGAATGGAGGCTTTGCGGGGACCGAATCTTAGACCTAATTGGAAAGATGAGTAAGGGTTTTCCGAATGAAGAAGGAAGGAGTTGGTGAAAAAATTACCTCTGCGTTTGATGAAAGCGTGAAGAACAAAATCTGTGCGTTTCATCATCGTCGTTGCCGTCTCCAACTCCGACTTTGAAGAAGCACACTTGATGATAATGAAGAACAAGGATCGCATGTATGTTCAGATGGGAGAATCATGTTATATTTGTATGTCATGAAATGAAAATATAAAAAAGTTAATAAGCTCAAAGTTTATATAATCATTTTATTTAAAGTTCTTTTCACATTTTCGAACTCCAGCCATCTAAGCACCGATATTTAAATTAATATCGATTGATGTTCCGTGGTCTTTAATTAGTAAGATTTGAGTCCTATTCACTAACGAAGTTTCATTAAAAATAAAGTTTGTAACCAATTGGTACTCCTTGGTCAAGATGGAGAAAGAAGTTTGGTTCACCTTGTCATACTCGCCATGTTATGGTGCTTATGGAAAAAGATGGATAGAAAAAAAGTATTTCTTTAGCCACAACCAAGTCTCGTTAAAATCATTGATGACATAATTTTTTTAGGGTTTTGTGATGAGTAGATAGATCTAGAAGGCCCGTGTTAGCAAGCTATCAACACGAGTTAATACACGGGATCTGTTGGGTTGTTCGGGTGGATCTTAGTAACCCAACCATGCATGTGACTAACTTTCTCAACCATGCTTCCACGTTCTTTTCTCCATGTTTTGTTTTTAATTATGTTTTTTTTTTTCTTCCTTTCAAATGGTAGAACATGGGTAGTAGTGCATAACCGTAAATTTCCTTTTCCTATATGTATTATTCGCTCATCATCAAAGAAGAGGGAGTGAGTTTATGAATAAAAATTATGGTTGAATTATCTCATTAATTTGTGGGTAATTGATCCTTCATTGCTAGTTCAAGTGTAGCAAACTTGAATGGTGATCTTTGGAATCTAGATTAGAATTGAGTGGTGAGACTGTATCTCAATTCGAGTTTAGAATTTGCTCAACGACTTGTTCGGGTGGTGTGTCTGTATCCCGTTCGACCGTTGCCTTATCTTTGTTTTCGGTTTGGTTTTGCTCAACGGAATCATTCGAGTGGTGAAATCTGTATCTCGATCGACCCGTTGCCTATCCGTTCGTTTTTGTTTCTCGATCCTACCCGTTCCGTTACCGGATATATAACAGCCCGGTTGATTGGGATGTATAATGTAAGCTTAATTTTGATCATCTTATTGTACTTGGTCCTTTATTTGGGTTCTTAGCTCCTTGCTTTGCCCGTCACTTTTATTATTTATTTTCATTCCCGTTAAAAAAAAAGATTGCGTGTTTGGGGTATTTTGCTCAACTTAGTTTGCACTCTTCGTATAAGTTGGATTTGCAAACTTTTTATACAAAAGTTTTAAAAAGTTAATTATATGTCGGATTATATTTTATGAAAACGATCTTCAAATACCTTTTTGACATCATTATACTTTATAAATATTAGTTAGTGAAATTTTCTACTAGGACTCACCAACTGGATCTGATATGCCATTAAATAATACAAGTTTTTGCAACATCGTTCAGGACATACAATCAAAATCTAATGAGCTACAAAATCATGAAAGGAAATTTTTTGAGGTTTACAAAGCCATTAATGCATATACAACCAACACACTTTAAGCAAACATTTAAAGAGCGTGGCGTATTTTTCGACGGACTCAAAATCTTTTCCAGAAATGCAGACCAGGTTCATTGTTATTTCCAACTCACGGTCTACCCGTCTAAAAGGCCCTGCAAATATAAAACAATTGAGCAAGAAAAAAACATCATTTTCGTGAAAAGAGCAGAAAGAACAAAAGAAAATATGCATATTGTGCAAATGGAAGATTTTGGATAAAATCATAGAAAAACAAATACAACATATTTTCTCCATGTCAGGGAAAGACTAAAACGCCCCTGGATTCCAACGGAATCGTGAATCATGAGGTAAAGTATGTCATCAACTGATTTGTTTGTTTGTTTTGTGAATCATGACATCATTCTCACTGCCTTGTATGCTCTTAGATTTAATAATAATATCAAAGTTGAGTGTTAAAGAGGAAAGGTTTTTTCCCATCCCAACCTCCCCAAGCCTATCAATAGCCCTCTTACGAGTGGGATTCTACGGCATATGTTTGTTTGTATCAGAGTTCAGAGGGATTATTACCAACCATCCTCAAGGCAAAGAAGAGCCATTCTCCATATCAATATCAAGATTCCAGCCTCTGCGTGAAAATAAATAATTACTTTTTCCAGTAACAAAATTTTTATAAATCACAAAGTAAACAAAAATGATACCTCTCTGCAGCTTCTAATTTCAACTGTTCAAGATGGTTTTCAATTTGCACACATGCAGCTTCAATTGAAATATTCTTCTCACAGAGTTCCTTCCATTGTGCTGATAAAGCATTTAGTTCGTATGCTGTATTTTGCTGTTAAAAAATGTACGTGAAATTAGTTACTATTCTATTAAATATCATAGCTTGTTACTATATACCGACTGCATCATGTACCTGATGATATTTTCTTTCCCGGTTAACAGTTTCTATCTTTTCATTTAACTCGGCTGCCTGTGCTTGAATTCTGGAGAAAAAGAAGACCAAAACGCTTCAATAATTTTAGGGATTTTTATTTTGGAATAAACTCCTAAAGTAACAGATAAAATTGTATCAATGTGTTCAATCAAACCAAGTCGAAACTGATTTGGTAAGTTCTGAATGTTACCAGGTGTTGTGCTCATTGTTTTAAGAAGCAGGAGGCCATCCACGACGTTTAGGTACGAAAAGCCTAGGCACTAGACGCGAGCATCACCTTTGCAGGGCTCTTGGTATTAATAAGTTCTAAAGAGCTAATTATACATGACATTTCCTACTTGCTAACCATCAGAACACCAAAACATACATATAAAATGTACTTATGACACAGCAGGCTGCCAGGTTAAGGATTAGGTGCTATTGTGCTAACACTAATCCAAGACGCTAAAATAACAATAGTACTGTTTGACCAGCATCCCAGACGCAAGAATTGTTTGACCAGACCAAAAACTTTGACCTAGTACAAGAAGTGCCGCCTCAGGGTGCCCCACGCCACTGCCGGTGAAGCACCGTTGCCTCGCAACCTCTAGAGCACCATAACTGGCGTCTCATGCCTGCGGCGTGCCTATTTAAACCAAGGTCATGCTATCCCTCAAAACACAGTCATGCATTTAAAAATGCCAAAATAGCTTTTGGTAATATGGCAGAAACCTAATATACTTGATGGAAAAAAATGAAATGGTACCAAAGCTAAGAAATTAAATTTTCTTACAACACAAATTTCAACAAGAATACTCTTAAATGAAACATTATGATATGGGGTGGTGTTTTGTACTTTGAGAAATCCACACAAGAGAAAGAAGAATGGACTCCCACAATTTAAGAACTAATTATTATACTGGTTAAATCCATTATTTAAGTTAATAATAAAAAAGATGCTATCACTGGTAGAGAAAAAAAAGGCAATCAAAGATGAAAAGGCCAGCTATCCTACTTTGACTTTATTAGGGGTGTAACATTCCTCAAGTTGGAATCTGATGCAAAGATATAAGTAACACAATACAAAGATGAGAGGTAATTAGTGAAAAAAAACACAAACAAACATTAAATAAGATGTTGGAATATTGGAACATACATAAATTTGAGAAGCAGAATCAAAGCAAAACAATATTAAAGGGAACAAAGGTAACATATACTCGCCTTGACAAGAATGCTTCTAGTCTCTGATTGTGTTGCTTCCAAACATCAGCCCCATACTTTGACATTAGTTCAAGATTTTCCAGCCTGGCATCAGAAAAGAGCATATTTTACACAAAATGTTAACAACGCCAAATCAATATGCACAGACCAATTAAGAACGAAAGCCTGATGGATAAATACACGTAGCATCATTTTCAATATAAATATGCCAATAAACGCAATGCACACACCACAATACCTCAATGAACAAAATATGAAAACGAAAATAACCCAGGTACACCTTAGTTTCAGAAAAAGATACACCAAAACAATCAATAAAGGACTGATTAAATATGTTTTAATGAACCTATTCACTTGGGGCTTCTTGTATGTTTTATGTATGTTACATGCTCTAGCCTTACGGACTCTGATGCCTTACTATTATTTCTATTTGCTTATGATATACACTATTATGTTTTATTGTTCTTTTATCTGCTTATGATTCTTGATTCTTGCTACTTGTTGTGCCCTGAATGTTTTCTGAGCCGGGATCTCTTTGGGAGCAGCTTATTTATCTCATGAGACATAGATAAGGTCTGCCTCATCCAACCCTCCCCAGACCCTATGGTTTTGAGTGGAATTTTGCTACGTGTGTTACTCTGTTTATATATTTCATAGTTATCAAAGGCGCGAGGCGCACTCAAGGCGCAAAGGGTCCGCCTAGGGCCTAGGCGATAGGCGCAAAAAAAGCGTGGGCCTTGAAAAAAAAAAGCGATCTTAAATAAAAAAAACATATAATATAAAGTTCAACTAAAATTTGATTCTGTAGGCAAAAGGTCACACTTCAGAGGTCATTTTTCCATAGAAAAGTCGAATTTGCAAGAAACAGGTTACAAAATTCGAATTTGCATGATTTCTGTTGGTTTAAGGTAGCAATATATAGCATATTCTTTTAATTATGCAGTTGAGTTTACATTTAATAGAGTATTAACTAGCAATATGCTTTTAATGATGCAGTTGGAACAATTATCTAAACAATATTAAGTAGCAGAACTTTTTTTAATTAGGCGCCTTAATTACCTAGGATGCATAAGCGCAATTAATGCGCCTCGCTTGGAATTTGCGCCTAGGCGCCAAAAGCGAGCGCTTTTAATAACTATGATATATTTATTCAGTTAAGTAGGTATGAGGGCATGTGTGAATTATATTTGAGTCACTACTAGTCATCTCTATGTTATATGAAGAAGCTTCAGATTATGCCAATCAACATCGTACTCCTAAACAAATATAGTAAAAGGTCTTATTTTTCCAATTTAGTAGTCTATAAAAACGTTCAAAGAAAATGTTAGGTCACAGTAAAATTCATTTTATGAATTCCGCTGAACTGAATCTCTCTACCCCACCCCTCATAATACAATCATGACCAATCTTCACATGTCGCAACAAACTCCTCTTTGAGCTATCGTACCATAGTTACCAAATTCGCTCAGCAGGTCACGAATTTCAAATTGGTACGTTTTGTACCAAATCAGATTCGCCAACGTACCGGATCGTGATGGTACCGTGAACTAAATCCGGCCGAATCGCGTTTTCCAATTGACTGATGTGTGATTCAATTTATCCAAATTCGCAATTCAATTTCTCTAATTTGCTCAACAATCGCTTCTATTATAGCGAACCCTAGCAGATTGGAGCAATTAATTCAAGAATACGTATAACTAGCTGCTTAAACATACCCAATTCAGTCACTAATTCCACGTCTGCTCTTCAAATCAGTTTCTTATTTTCAATTTCTAAAATGGTTTTTAGCAAAAAGCACAATACTCAAGGAGATGACAGAGGAGACTGTTTATGTTTTCTGTTTTTTATGTTTGGATGTTTGTATTTTGGAATTTGACAATTTGGTATTGAATTAAGGTATTTGGTAATTTATATTTTTACTTGGGTACATCGAAGCAGCCATGATACACCTTACCAAATCGCGTACCCGTACCGCAGCGTACCGCGAATTAGAAAATATGTATTGTACCATCTAAATTCATTAATTTTTAGACATTCAAGAGGATAGTGTAAGATTAAATGTATACAATTAGCCATGGAGTATTTAATAACCCCTTCACAAGTCAAAACCCAACCTTACCTGATAACCTGATGTTGCACCAAGCGTTGACATTTCTGAAGTGCCTGCTTCCAAGCAGTTTCATCGTTCCGTGATGGAACGTCAAGCCCATATCTTGACATATCAAGAGGCACCATAGGTTTCCCACTCCGCACTCTGTCATACTCCCTTGCAAGCATTGGATAGTTCTGGAAAAAAGAACATATAATATATGTATCAGAATTCAGAATACTGGGTTTCAGCTCTTGCATGATGACTAAGAATTAACTACATAAACAAGCATGGAGCCATGGAGTAAGAGACATCTGAGACTGTAACTATACCAAACAGAACTTAGAACCTTTGCAAAGTATTCAGAAAGAAAAAAAGAAATTAGAAGCCTTTCGACTATCTAATTTCTCGAGACCTGATAGGATCGCCGAGCTTATAAGAGTTAACAAGGTAATCAATGAAGATTATCTAAAATCCTAATAACCAACAAAGGAAAGTGAGAATAAGGTTATTTGTATAGTAAACAAAATGAGCACTCCGCATTTACCAATGAAGATCACTATATAACATTAATAGGTACAGAGAACATATAAGACACCTAATGTAGTTATATTATCCTCACTAATACGCATTGTAAGACACCTGATGTAGTTTAATTCAAATCTCCCACTAGGTAACTTTACAAAAAGGTCAAAATAAGAGCCAATATATTACAAGTTCTTCTAGTTTGTTCTCACATTGGCAGTTGGCTTTCCAATACAAACCAGGTTATACTGGAGGTGTGCGCCACTTCTTTCCACAAGCTCATAGAAACTGCTTTGAGGTGATAAATTATGTGTCAAACTGTCAAAGAACTATAAACATGCAGGGTTTTGATTCTAGTCATGTTCACTTATATATCAAGTCCTTAAAGTTTTTTTAGTTCCAGTACAGGTTCTTAACTTTTAGAGAACATTACTGTAATAGTGTAATTGATATCCCTGTAGATATTTTTCTGAGTATTACAGTTTTTGCTTCATTTAAATTTCTTTAGAGTAATTCTGAAGAATGTCAAAATCTGTGAATCTGTCAAAGATTTAAAGAACACACAAGGGCACTAACTAGAAATTAGAAATAAAGGCTGAAATCTGTAAGAAAATTATATTGTAACCGGTGAACAATTGGTGAGAGCACGCGAGAGGAGGGTAAAGAAGATATAAAAAGATAATAATGGTGGTGATGATGAAGCTAACATCTCCATTAACATAAGTATTCCATTCACATGGCTCAATCTCACTTTGTAAACTAACTTAAGATTGTTGGAGCTTGAACTTGTACCCTAACCCTAGTCCGTGAGTTTCGCATTGTTCAAGATTTAACATTGTGAGTTTCTAATAGGCTATTGGTTATTAATGATACAACAATGAACCTGTTCTTACTTGAGCAGGACAGTTATCTATATATTGCGTAATTTCCTTATTTGAGCAGCTGTTAACAATCAATGACAAATAAAACCACCAAGCAATTACAATTAGTAGCTTACTCATGCCCAAACACGCATAACATATCGAAACATATCATCAACACTTCAAACACATCTATCAAAACCCTAGAAACAAACAGAGCATGTAATGAAACCCTAGAAAGCCCGCGAGAGAATAAATTACCTCAAAGTTGAACTTGGCTACTGGAGGAAGATCCTTAAGATAATCAGACGGCCTTTTAGAGCTACGCCGCATTTCCTCTTCAATTAAACGGTCAACCTCGGCTTTCACTTTGGGGTCGCCGTACTCGTCATCGATGTAGGGCAATGCGTCAATTTGCGCAGCGCTGCTAGACCAGGATGGCCGTGAAGATGCAGGAGCTTCTAACAGCATAATCGTGTCCCCGTTGTTTGCCGTATTCGTCGCCATTGTTGAGAGCTCCAAATCACAAACCGAAAGCTGGAGGTGAGCAATAGGCGTAGAAGATCCATGACCCATGGGCGTCTGTTTATATATCCGGAAAAAAGAGAGAGGGCAAAGTGCATACTTCGTCCCTCAACTATTGACTAACTTACATGTTTAGTTTTATTTATGGGAAAAACATTAAAATGACCATTGTTGATTTTGAAAATTGAGTTTTGATCACCTGACTTTATTTGCACCAAAATGACCTTTTCCACTCCGAGCCTAACTCCTAACCAATTTATTTGCACCAAAATGACCTTGACACATCATCATCTTTTTCAATTTCACTCTGCATTTTTTCACTCTCTCTCTCTCTCTCTTCACCTAAACCCAAAACCAACAAAGAAATCCGGCGACCATTTAACTCAACATTCCGGCCACTATACTCAACGATAAATCACGTGCGACCCGTCTATGAACCCCTCTCGATCATACGAACACAATGAGACTAGCCTTAACCACCGACATGCACTGACTCAAAAACTCGAAAATGCTCCTCTCGTTTTCGGCGAAACCCGTTTTTCCAGCGACCGAAATTTCGGCCAGTGACTCGGTCTCCGGTTCACCGGGGTCTAAACTCATGATATGTTTTAACAATAAAAAAACATTAAAACTTAAGCCTAATTTAATTCAAAAATCCTGTGTAACAATATAATAAAAGTCGAATAAAAAAAATAACGCTTTGAGCTTGCTTATGTTCACTCATCATAAGAAAGTTACGACTTCGCTCGGAACTGGAGAGTTGTCTCGGAATCATGGTTCACTCGGGAGCTTGGAGTTCTTCCAGAAATAGGTTGAACCGGAAGCGGTTCACGCTGGTTCTCTCGGAAGTCTGATGAACCCCGGAAACGAGTTCTTCCGGTGGTCTTCTCACGGAAGTAGTTAACTCGGAGCAAACCGGAGCAGTGGAGGTTCAATTCTCTCGGACTGTTCTTCCGATGATTTTATCCGGAACAGGTTCTTCCGGACGATGATGTTCTCACGGAGAAGACTTCTAACGGAACGGCAAGGGTCTCTAGGATTTGAGTTCTCTTGGAACTGTGAGTTAGAGTTGATGTTTGTACCGGAACGAGGGTTTGGTTCTTCCGGAACTCAAAAAAATTCAACCGGATGTGTTTGTACCGGAACGAGGGTTTAGTTAGGTACTATTTTTACAACTACATTGGGTTTCGCCGAAAATGAGTTTCGCCATTCGCATCTCCGTTTAGAGCCACAACGGACACGGTGAATTCCCCGTGTCACCTCATCTATAGATATATATGAACTCGTATCTATGTATTAATTAATATAAAATTACGTACTCGTATCTAACTAAATGGTTATCAAATCGTCTATCTCCGGAGGAGCTTCCGGCGATATTCGGCATTCCGCCGTACCTCATCTCTTCAACGGCAAATCCTTCTACGCTAACAGATCACGTAAGCTCCCCGGATTCGGGAGGTCCGGTCCAAACCGTTGACTTTGATTTTTGCGTCACTCACTTCCGTTTGGTCCGGTCAAAAAACTGTTACCCAAAAAGTGCCACACTCAGGTCCCTCTCTCTCCTCACTTCCGTTTCAACCTTCAAACGGAAGAAAACTGTTCAAACAAACAGTTCTCCGGTATGTCTTCGAGACCGAGATAAGCTCGTTCAGATCCGTCGTTGTTAGCCGCAGAAAAACCAGATCCCATTGAAATATTACCCAAACGTGTCAATAAAGTATGTTAGTTAGTTAGCTGATTGTGAACAAATGATATTGATTTTGTAGGAAAGAATGTGTGAAAAGTTAAGGGAGGTTAGTGTGGGAGTCCGAAGACATTATTGACAAACGTGTATCACGCATTCTTATTATATGAACATGTATGTACGTATATATACAGTAGCTCTTTAATTTTCATGGTTTCCACAATTTGAACACTGCCATTAATCCGTACGTCCATCATGGAGTAAGCTTCAAACGTTATTTTTTTATTCGACTTTTATTATATTGTTACACAGGATTTTTGAATTAAATTAGGCTTAAGTTTTAATGTTTTTTTATTGTTAAAACATATCATGAGTTTAGACCCTGGTGAACCGGAGACCGAGTCACTGGCCGGAATTCCGGTCGCTGGAAAAACGGGTTTCGCCGAAAACGAGAGGAGCATTTTCGAATTTTTGAGTCAGTGCATGTCGGTGGTTAAGGCTAGTCCCATTGTGTTCGTATGATCGAGAGGAGTTCATAGACGGGTCGCACGTGATTTATCGTTGAGTATAGTGGCCGGAATGTTGAGTTAAATGGTCGCCGGATTTCTTTGTTGGTTTTGGGTTTAGGTGAAGAGAGAGAGAGAGAGAGAGAGAGAGTGAAAAAATGCAGAGTGAAATTGAAAAAGATGATGATGTGTCAAGGTCATTTTGGTGCAAATAAATTGGTTAGTAGTTAGGCTCGGAGTGGAAAAGGTCATTTTGGTGCAAATAAAGTCAGGTGATCAAAACTCAATTTTCAAAGTCAACAATGGTCATTTTGGTATTTTTCTCTTTATTTATTCTTCTCTTTGATTTAATCAAATTGTTTTATCTCCTTTTGATTTGATCCTTTCTATCATTGAATAAAATATTTACCATTTTTTTTAAGTATTAACTCACTGTTGAAAAAACATATAACGTGTATTAAAAGTTATAATACTTTTGACTCTATTAAAGTGTTTATCAGGTCGGTTTTCTGTTGTTTGGCTAGGAGATGTAAAATTGTAAATGAATTGAACTATGAGATACAAAGAATAATATCTAATATCTAATAAATAAATAAATAAATTTTTTAGATACTATTAAATATTATATATAATTCGAGTTTGGATTTTGAGTTTGATCCGAATTTTATCCGGTTGGCTCTTCTTTGTCTATGATGATTTCGGATGACAAAAATGAGTTCATTCTTCTGGTTTGATTTTCTATCCAATGTTAGTTTATTTGGTTTGGCCCTAATCAATCGTTCGTTTTTCTATCTAATGTTGTTTATTTGGTAGAAAATTAAGTTTATTTTTAGTTGGGCCCTAATCAATCGTTCGTTTTTTATCCAATGTTGTTTATTTGGTAGAAAATTAAGTTTAATTTTAGCTGGTCCTAATCATCCTAATCAATCAATTTGTTTTTCTATCCGATGTTGTTTATTTGGTAGAAAGTTAAATTTAATTGTAGCTAGCCCTAATCAAATTATTAACCCTAGATTATGTTCTATTAGTATTGATCTCTACGGTTGTGATATCTTGAACACATGAATAATAAAGAATATCTAGTTGTAGGTCATGAACACGTAAATTACATCAACCATTTAGTCATATGTTTTTGTTTTTCCGTTTGACTTGTGTTTTGTGCATAAGATTGCTTGTTATGATTTGAGATCCGGTACATAATTACCCTAATACTTTTAAGTTCCAATTTTATTTATCTATTTTTGTATAAAAATGATGCTAGATCCTATGATTTCTATTTTTGAGTCGAAAACAATACAGTTCTGTAATAGTAAATTGTAAATATAAAAAAATCTTTTATAATAGTATATTGCTTTTTATCAAAATATACAATATTCCTAGATATCATTACTTTATGCAATGCATAAAAAATTAAAATAAAATATAATAAAACGATAAAAAGGTAGAATGTCATTAAAACCTTAGCACAAAATATGAAGACTACAAATAAAACAAATTTAAACTCATCAAAATTCCTACAAACACATCAAACTCCATTCTTTTTCCACAAGTCTGCGAACATCAAACTTTGCATGACGGTTTTTAACGGCGTTAAAAAACATAACCTTCAAACTTCAACATGACAATCTTCCACAAACTGATACTTAACGGCCGGCTCCGCGACACTTCCATCACTCCTCTTCTCAAACGGCAAATACGCCGGACAATTCACCGTCAACTTGTACCCGGCGGTAACAAAACTTCCGACCTTCCATCTCACCCGTCCGGTACCCTTAACATTCACCAACACCATCCCGGCGGCCTCGTCTTCCGCTAAAGCCATCGCAACTCCGGGAGCCACCGGAACTTCGGTCCCGTAGAGATTCGGCGACCAGACGGCGACCTCTTTATGTCCTTGGTACGTCGGAGGGATCATGGTAGGGAGTGTGATCTGTTGGTTTCGGTAGGCGATATAGACGTCGAATTGGTCGTAGTAGATTCCGATTCGGTCGTTAGGGTTTCGTGATGAGATGGTGATTTGGAGGCTGGAGGTGACGGCGGCGGTGGCGGTGGAGATGTTGAAGGCGCGGAGTTTGCCGTCTTGGAGGGTGAAACTGGGTTTTGAGGGGCGGAGGATGAGGAAGATTAGGAGGATTATCAAGAGGATTACGGTGAGTAGGAAGCAGATTACGGCGGATATATGGCGGTAGAGTTTTCGGCGGTCGTCATCTTGGTGGCCGCTGCTGCCCTTTTCTTCGTCAGCCATGGTGGTTTTGAAGGTACGTACGGCGGAGGGAGGAGATGGGATTCCGGCGAGTAGTGGTTTGAAGTTTTGTAAACTTTGGTAAGAAAGTGATGGAAGAGAGGGAGATATTGAGAAGCATATATAATGTAGTTTTTGAATAGATACGTAATATTGAAAAAAATATTTTCTGAAAATATCATATCATTACCTAAAATATAACGCGCGTCTTGATAAACATAATGGTATAAAATTTGATATTTTAACAAAACTTGACATTATTTTCAAGGTAAATTAACCCGAGGACAATTTATGTTAGGTTTTGATTTGAGAAATTTTTAGTCTAATAAGTGATTTCTAGGAGTTAAAGATCACACCGACTTTCAACTATAGAGTATATTCATTTCTAATTTTTTTTAAATGAGATCAATTTCACGCTATATAAGAATCATAAGAAAATAAATACACGATTCAAGCCACCATACAAGGAAGGCGGACAACAAACTGCGCCACCAACCTTTTCTGAATAACAAAACCGAGACGAATAAAAACAACGATCCTCGACCTAGGAGTCGCAATATTCCCGTGCATGACTTTTTGAATACAACTCAGCGTGGCCACAACCTCCGTTCTAGGTGACCAAAGGTATCAAACGCAAAGAGAACAAACACATATTGATTTTCAAGACATGTTTTCTCGTATTTGTTCACCTTTCTAGCTGCCGCTCTGAAAACCGTCTGGCCAGCCTTGAATGCACTGGCCACCCTTCAACTTATTGTTTGCTAAATAATATTGTAAAGTAGTTGATTATAAGTATAATTTATTGTTCTCTTTCGATTTACAAGATCAATGATTAAGAACTAGGGTATCAGATGGTCGTATTACAATGGTCGTATTATGAATGCATCGCGTGCTCACGACTCAATTTGAAGAATATGACCATTACAATGGTCGTATTATGAGTTTATTTAATTTTTGTTTTTAAAATCCTATGAATACTAATCTCATAAACTAACCAATGTTCATATATATAAAAACTCTCGTACACCTCAATCTCTATAAAAAAAAATCATATTATCTTGACCATCATCATCTTCATCCGACTCGGGTGACAAATTGTTTTTTTTTTTGAGTGGTAATTGCTAGTGCACAAATTTAGTTACAGAAGGCTCAGTCATCGCGAACCTAAAGAATTCATCTAAGCCGTAATAATGAGGTTGTTGACGCTCATTTACGTCAAGTTTATTTTGTACAGTTTCAAATGTATACATAATAGTTGTATAAACAACAGTTTCATATGAGTCGGAAACTATTTTGTAGAATAGTTGAAGATATCCGGAGAGAGGAGTTGTGGTTCGTTCAAAAGGAGGATGCAAAAGGTAAAATGAGATTTACCTCATTACAAAAATGCATTGTTGCTATTCGTCAAATGACATACAGAAACGTTGCTGGTTGGTTGATGAATACTTGAAGACGTTTGCTATCGACGAATACTTGCTACCTAATTGTCACGTCTCGCCTAAATCTGAATCGTAATCACCGAGAGCTAGAAGTTTATATCCAAGACAAGAATAATCAAGGCTACGGAAGTCTCTAGAACGCGCCACATAAGTGGTTGCAACGGAAAAGTTTTAGAACAATCTTTAAAGCCATGGAAATTTCAAGAAGGTCCATGGGAATATCCTAGATATTTCAATAGAAGAATATAAGATATTATGTACATAATTATATAGAAGAATCTAGAATTCATCTAAGTAGTATAAATAGGTGATGGATGACGCATTTGTAGGCATCAAAACACTCTTACAAGTTTGTACACAAACTTGTAAAACACTCTTTTGCATGACGGTTTTTATTAAAGGCGCTAAAAAACATAACAATTAAACTTCAACAAGAGAATCTTCCACAAACTGATACCTAACGGTCGGACCGGTGATAATTCCATCATTCTTCTTCTCAAACGGCAAATACGTTGGACAATTCACCGTCAACCGGTAACCGGCGGAAACAAAAGTTCCGACCTTCCATCTCACCCGTCCGGTAGCCTTAGCATTCACCAACACCATCCCGGCGGCCTCGTCTTCAGCTAAAGACATCGCAACACCGGGGGCCACCGGAACTTCCGTTAAGTAGAGATTAGACAACCAAACAGTGACCTCTTTATGATCTTGGTACGTCAGAGGTATCATGGCATGTGATCTGTTGGTTTCTGTAGGCGATGTAGACGTCGAATTTGTCGTAGTAGATCCCGATGCGGTCGTTAGGGTTTCGTGATAAGATGGGGATTTGGAGGTTGGAGGTGACGACAGCGGTGGCTATGGAGATGTTGAAGGCGTGGAGTTTACCGTCTTGGAGGGTGAAATTGGGTTTTGAGGGGCGGAGGATGAAGAAGATTAGGAGGATTACCAGGATGATTACGGTGAGTATGAAGCAAAAGATTGCGATTAAATGGCGGTATATTTTTTGGCGGTTGTCGTCTTGGTGGTCGCTGCTGCACTTTTCTTCGTCGGCCATGGTGGTTTTGAAGCGACAGTGGATGGAGAGATGTGAAAGGTTGATTGAAGAGATAGAGATATTGAGAGAATATATATAGAGTAAATTACGGTTTTCGCCTCCATCCCAAATTAATAACGGTTTTACTCCAAATTTTTTAATTTAATCAATGTTTTCCTCATTTCCAATTTGTCCCAACCAAGTCCACTACTCTAACGTCTTCCAAATTTTCTGTTAAATTTTCTTTGAATGACCAAACTACCCCTATTGATGAAAATGGAAAACAAGAAAAACATGAAAGAGCGTGTAGCGGATGAATCGTGATCAACTATATCATTCGTGTAAACAAAGTAAACAAACACAAGGTAAATAAACTCAATCTTGGAAACCTAAGGTGTTTGCTCTGAGTCTTTGTACCTCGGTGTTAAGTTTTTGGTCTGTTAATTGATTTTAAGAAAAATTGAGGTGGGATTTGAGATCTGTTAATTGATTTTAAGAAAGAAGGGGTTAGGGAAGAAAACATCGGTCACAGGGAAGAAGGGATCTTATTTGTTGTTTTCTTGTTTTGTCTTAAAGACCAAAGAGGCGTGAACATCCGACCAAGATACATTAGAGAACAGGGAAGAAGTTGATAGTACTAATCTTCAAGACAAAGCCTAAAGTGATGAAGAAGATTCCGTTGATGAAGATAGAATTGGATTTCATACAGAACTTGAAGTGGTGGTACTATCATGAAAAGACAGGTGAAGCTGTGATTGTGTTGGAGGATAATAACAGAGTTGTAAAGGTGTTTGACTTTATCGAAGGTTGATATTGATGGGTTGTATCATAATCAGATCTTTTTCCATCCTGACTACATGGACCAGGCTTTACAGTTTCAGAGGGTGATCCGGATTTGCTTTGCATTCAACATATACGTCGGGCATAATCACCAGAAAACATGGGCTGGGATGGAGGCTGAAGTTCAAGAATGATAAAGAACTGATCAGCATTTGCCAAGGGGGAGTTTGTTGATACCTGAAAATGACAAGATGTTGGATCAGACAAAGACTTAGAAGAAATCAAGAAATCAAGAAAAACTTAGACTAGCCGAACCGAGTCCGAACTGGACGATCGGGTATCTACATATAGGTTGATAGGCTAGAAATTTTGTAACATTTTTCTGTATGTGTGTGAAACCTAAGGTGTTTGCTCTGAGTCTTTGTACCTCGGTGTTAAGTTTTTGGACTTAATTGAGACAAATTAAAAACCCCAAGAAAACATTGATCGAATTAAAAATTTCGAACTATAATCATTATTTGGTCCCAACCACAGGACGCAAACCATAATTTACTCGCATATAATGTAATGTATCTTTTGAAGTAGATGTCGTAGTATTGAAAAAAATATTTTCCAAAAATATAATATCATTAGCTAAAATAGAACGTGTTTATACACTACAGTAATTTGGTATTTTAATAGGTGTTGGAGAAGACAAACGAAAGGTCCTCCAAGTGGTCTTTCTTGTGGTTTGTTGGACTCTTTGGAAGTCAAGGAACGAAGTGGTCTTCAACAAGGTTAAGCATTCGATTAATCATACCTTTAAGGAAGTCAAGGTGGAAAGCTTCATTTGATATAAAACTAGAGCGAAAAAGAGGAACTTAGATTGGGACACTTGGTGTAATTTTAATTTTTGATGTTTTTTTGTTGCTCTCCTTAGCTTCTTGCTAAGTTTCATTCAATGAAATTCGCTGTTAATTTTTTTTGGTATTTTAATAAAAAAGTGATATATTGTTTTCTAGGTAATGCCCACACAGCTAAAAATCCGTACTACATATGATTGAAATTCCTAAATTATTTGAATGTTTTTTAACCAATTTTTATGTGTGAATCTTATAGGAGTTTCCCCTTTGTAAGCTTAGGGTGCGGTACATACACAGCAGGTTACACTATTTTAAAAGCCGCTTCATGCAAAATGGGCAAAATGAGAAGACGTGTTTTGACAATCAACACATATTTATGCATTTTGCTTTTCATACCATTGGCTTTCTTGCACCTAATGCCGTCGAGCAATTTGGCAGGATCCAACGTGTCATGCACAGTAATGTCATGACACTTAGATCTATGCATTTAGTTTTTAAACTGTTTGGTTTTGCAATATAGAAAGGTTTAGCGACGCAACTTTTTGTCTGTTTGCCTTCTATCTTCTTGTAAAAAATGAATGTTTTCGTTAATTAAAAAAAATTATAACAATTATTTATTATAGAACTTAAACCCTTAATATTTTAAAGGACGTCTTACTAGACCAAAACGTTGGGACTATAAGCCTTTTTTTTAATATCTAAAATTTTGAGTTTCTATAGAAAATTCATATATTTTAGACGCCTAAATATAAAAAAAAATATTTTGTTTATTTTAACTTCTCACAGTAAGGGTGATTGTAATACCCACCCCGAGCTAGCTCGGGAGAGGGTTTGGGAGGCTCGGGATCGCGGGAACACCATGATGGAGTGTTCGGGAGAGGTGCGCGGGAGAGGTGCGCGGGAGAGGTGCTCGGGGCTGGGGCACCGAGGGGAAGGAATTCGGGAGAGGTGTGGGATTGTGGGCCACCCCCACTTTAATCATTGTTTATTAATTTTTTGAAGGGTTTGGGGTCTTGGGGTCTCATCTTGAGGTATTACTTGTAAAAAGTGTTCCCGCGACCCCGAGGTTCCCCGAGCTCAGGATAACCCCTCAATCTTGAGGTATTACAAATATCCTAATAGTTTTATACTTTTATACAGTGTTTGGGTTTTGTACTTTCACCTCTTTATAGTGAAAATCAAGCATGAGCATGAGCATGTATGTGTTGATCATATCACTATCGTCACACTTTAGGAATTAACTGTTACGAATTTGAGCAAAAACAATTGACATTAATTTTATCAAAAAACAAAAGGGTTCTGCTATTTGTACATCCCTTACTTTTTCAGAAAATTTTATATGCGATGTATAAGGGAATACGCATTGTATTTTCCATTTTTGGACACCTAATACGCCCATATAGCCCAATACGCCTCATATTGTGTACGGCACCGCCATAAAATTCAGGTGCGGCTGTACGATTTATCCGTATATACGCTGCATATAGGCCTACGTTGCATATATGTACTTTTCAGAGTCTTATATGCTGCATATAGGTCTATACGGAACGTATTGGGGTTATATAAATAACACATTAGGATGTATAAATAAAATGGGTCAAAACAAAATCATTTACAAAATTTGATGGAGTCAGTCCAAAGAACACATTAACCCAATTACACGGGAGGCCCAACTGATTTAACCAGGCCCAAAAGGGTGATTAAACCACCTAGCAGATTCATGGAGTGAATCGTGGGGCTGAAGCCAACTGATCCCACGTCCATATCTTTTATTTAATTGTTGCATGTGATGGAATCAAGCATGATTCCACATCACCCGTATTCTCCGTTATTTACTCATTTTCTTCTTAGTAGTTTACATAAGTTAGGATTAAATTAGTAGTATTTAGGTTGCTTTCACTAGTAAAAAGTTAAATGAAAGATATATTCTTCTCCAATCTATGTTCTTTAAAGCTTAACTCATTCTATGGGTTATATTATTTGAGGCTTTCATTCTCGAATCTTATGCCTCCACACAAAGACGAGCTGACAATCAACGAGCTGTTCGCCCAATTCCACCAAATCTGACTCCCCGATAATCCAACACTCAATGAGAGGCTAACGAATATAGCGGAGTGCCAATGTTTGGAGTCTTTTATTTTCGCCCGAATCGCAGAAACACTTTCACCGCCACCAAAATCAACACTCGTAGAATCTACACCACCAACACCGCACCGCTATCAAAACCGACTCCTTCTCCACTATTACCACAACAACCACGAGACCCAACACAGTAGGATTAAACAAGCATTAATTAGTACCGTCAATATTCTATATATCCAACGAAAACAATAAGCCCTATTCATAACAACCCGTCCCGAACAGGAGTCTCAACCAACATTGCAACAGTTAGCACATGTTGCTTGTCGAAGAGAGTACTGGCGACCACCTTGGCGTTATTCGTGATGCACTGACGCTACGTACGTTGAGGCTGCCCCTACCCTAATGTTGTTGCACACTTCAAATGGCAATCACCGTGGCCATCTCACTCTTTTCTTGAGGGCAAGAACGTTTTGAAGCCATAGGGAATTGATGCAGCCCAACTAGTCCACTGAACACACTAAGCCTTGAAGCTAGTTTTAAAAGACTTAGTTTTATTATCTAAAAAAGTTTAACGGCGTAGCTTGTTGTGCTAATGTTTTATTAAAAATAAGATTAAAAACTACTAACGAAATAAAAAGTCCATAACATAACCAATAATCAAAAATAAACTTAGGGTACTTCACTTGGTAGAGACCCGACTCAGAAATAACCGAGAATAGCTTATTTTGACGTGAAAAAAGTAGAAAGAGGACATATTATTTCTAGGAAAAGGACGAAAATAGCTAACTTTTACCACTTTGTTCACATTATAGCCCCTTTGCATTAACACCGTTAAATTACGGCACCTTACATAAATACTTCAACATGACACCCACGGACAAACGGAGTCTTAAAAAGACAATATTCTAAGGAGAGATTGTAATAACATTAGATAAAGTTAAGTTTTAAATACCTAAACAAATCGCGAGGCTCTCTTAGCGTTTTTAGTAGCAAACTTTTCAACCAACACTTCATAATCAACATTCTATAATATATCGTCTTCAATAGATAGAATTGCCAGTCCATTTAGTCTTTCTTAAGTCATTGTAGATCGTAAATAGGACTTCAACAATTTCAATTTGGAAAAACTTCTTTCCAATCCGCATAACCTTCATCATCCAAACAACCTCTTGAAATCCCATCTTTAAATAACTTACAACAAAAACAAAATATTTTGTCAAGCTCTTTCGAATAAACTAGCCAATCTCTATCACAACTAGCCTTATTTTCAAGAGTTCTCGTATACATGGTTGAAGAAAACCGTCTTCCAAATTTATCCCGGGGACCCTTCTTAATCGTCAAATCCCGTTTTGGTCCTTTCTCTACCAAAACATTGATCATGTTAGGATTAAGTCCATCCCACAATCCAGGATCAAAAATATCAATATTTGGACCCGTGTTAGCTTCGACATTATCTCCATCCAAATTAACATCATCATCCTCATCCATATTAGCACCATCATCTTCATCTATATTAACATCCACGTTAGCTTCGACATTATCTCCATCCAAATTAACATCAACATCCACATCTCCATCCAAATTAACATCAACATCCACATCTCCATCCAAATTAACACCATCTCCATCCACGTTAGCATCAACATTAGAAGTTGTAGATTGTTTTGAGAAATAACTAAATATGGCCCCCACTTGAGATTTTATCAACTCATTTTCCGTTTTTTTTCTTTTTAAGCTTCATAGCTCCGCTTTTGTATTTGTAAAAGGATTTGGGAGGCATGATCTAATACATAAAAAATCAAAATTACATCAAAATTAAACCTTAATTCACTAAAACACAAAATTATACCAAGAACATAAACCATAAACACAAACTTCAACCCTAATTCACTTTTCACTAATGCATAAAGCATAAATCATTAATAGAACCAATGAATCATAGAAACTAAACTATATATTCATCTAATTACACTAGAAAGTTCAAATTTGTAAAAAAAAAAACAATTAAACACTAAATCAAAATACCTCAATGGCTCAATTAAATCCTAGGTTGGAGAGTAGAGAGGCCGTCGACCGTCGTATGGGTCAGACAGAGGTCGCCGGCCGGAGGTCGCCTTGGTCGGAACTCGGACGTCTGATGAGTGAGTAGAGGCGAGAGCGAGAGGGTCCAGATGGAGAGGTTTTAGAGCGTAGATTGGGATTTGGGTTTTTTTGACCTGTAGAACTCGTGTAATTGTTTGGGAATAAACAAAAAAAAGTTTTGAAAGTTTACAAAACTGGTCCTTCTTCTTTCAAAACAGCGAAATTTTATTTTAAAAAAAACGAAACAGAGACTAGCAGATTAGAACCTGCGACCTCTGTTTCTCGATTCCAAGGAGTAAGCGGTTGCGCTGCATTTCAGTTGTTTTATTATATCAAACGTTTAATATGTATATTAACATTAATATATATGTATATATATATATAGTGAAATGTTCATTGTAGACACCTTCATAAGTGTAGACAGGTAGACACATTTTTTCACCATTAGATCTCTTGATCTAATGGTTATGATTAATTTCTTTTTTCTTTTTTTTCCTTTTTCTCATGTTCAGAAAATTTCACATGTGAAACCATATGTGAAATAAAGTAATTTCACATGTGAAATAGGGTGTCTAGCTGTCTACACTTAAAGGGGTGATTACAATGAACCTCACCATATATATTAGGGTAAAATACATCCAGCAAAAACGCTACATCCATTGCGGATTCATCTGGGGCGTCCATCAAGATCATCCAACAGCCAGGATCTATGGTGTTTCCGCCTATGGTGTTTTTTTCCCCCATCGAAAACACCATAGGCGGAAACACCATAGATCATGGCTGTTGGATGATCTTGATGGACGCCCCAGATGAATCCGCAATGGATGTAGCGTTTTTGCTGGATGTAGGATAACTCGACTCTATATATATATATATATATATATATATATATATATATATATATAGGGTAAGGTTCATTGTAGACATTTTCGCATGTGAAATAGCTCTTTTTCACATGTGAAAGTTTCTAATTAATGAGAAAAAAGAAAAAAATAAAAAAGAAAATTAATCACAACCATTAGATCAAGAGATCTAATGGTGAAAAATGGTGTCTACCTGTCTACACTTATGGGGGTGTCTACAATGAACTTTTCACTATATATATATATATATATATATATATATATATATATAACAAAAAATTTTAAAAATTTCGGGTCCTCAAAAACCTCGGGCCCTAGGCGGTCACCTACCCGGCCTATGCCTTGGGCCGGCCTGACTACCAACCACTACCGGACCACTTATCCTACATTGATTATTCTAAAAGAATCAATTAATTTGAAGATGTTAGTTTTGAAGCATTTCCTGCTGGTACAAATTAATGATAGGATGGTACCATGGTAAGTTGCTTTAAGGTACAACATGCAAAAAGCTAAAAACAAGAGACTTTTGAATGGGACTACAGGTTAAGATGAGAGAGAATAAAAAAATCTAATATCAGTAAAAAAATTAGAAATTAGTGATGATTATATTTATATTTAATCTTACTTTCATAATAAATCATATCATAAACTATAATATATGCTTTAGCTTAAGTTTAGATTGATTTAAATTAACAAATCAATGTATATAAATACTCTTATTTAAATCTCTTATTTAAAGAATTAAAAAATAGTAAAAGTAGAATAAATTAAATTATCGTTAACTAGAAACTGAATTTTCATTAATATGCCTAAAAGGAAAAAACATACAAAAGTAAAAATCACCACCACATGTAGGGGAGGCGGGCAACAAGACCGCCGCCAGTCGATCTTTCTCAATAGCAAAACTAAATTATTAAAAATAAGCTAGCTTATTAGGCCATATGCAATGAGGCCAAGCCCTTCGTGATGGCCAGAAAACACCTCAAACACCACCTCTTGGGGCGTTTTGCAGCTCCAAAATCATCACCTTCGTTGTGGCGCTCACAGGCGTTTTGCAGACAAAACAAAATTTCACAATATCACATACCCACTGGACACTATTTACATCATTTTATCACAATCTTGCTTGACACGTTTGTTTAGCTTTATACTAACCTTATATTTTTTTAAAAACAATAATTTTTAGGGAAAATCACCAAAATGACCAAGTTTGACCAAGAAAATCCAGAAATAACCCATCAAAATTATCGTAATTCAAATGACCCAAGGTATATCACCCAATAGAAACCCTCCACCTGTCAAGTTTTAACCAATTATCAACCTCCAAGTGTCCTTCATCTGACAAGAAGGCTAAAGGTGAAACCCACTAAACAATCATTTAACATATCTATTAGCCAGTTATAATAAAACACGTGGATTTATCGTTTATAAATTAGGCTAAGAACCAACTTGGTAACCGGACCTCTACAAACCTGCCACGTGGCCTACAAGGAGCCGTGGCTTGAGAGGTTGGCTTGAATGGCTTATGGATAAAGTAGAGGTTTTTCCCACCCCCTTAGAATTACTTTAGTCCTCTGTCATACTCAACCCCCTACTCTCCCCTACCTCATCCCCCCACTATATGGAAAATAAATATACTAGTTTGCGAGGGCCTTTTTAAAACAATGTGTAGGTAACTAAAGTAATGTTGATATATGTGACACAAAAAGTAATATTAATAATTTATTGAGTTATATGTATAAATATGTGTTCTGGATGAATTTGGAGAAAACTGACGAGGAATTTTTTTTTGAAGAGGTATAATTAAATAAAACATGGTATTAATTATGTTTAAATCACACTGAAAATTCATCTGTTTCATTCAGTCCATATGTTCCGACCAGAGAAACTTAAAGCGTATGAGGTAGTGGGGGTTGGGAAATGCAACTGTAGCACAATATAAATATTATTCCTTAAAGTTTACTTTAATTTAAAGGTAGGGGAGTGGTAGTGGGGGGTTGGGGAAAGGTATTGTAGCTCGGGTGGGAATAATCCTCAAGCCAAGCCAATAATCCTCAAGCCAAGCCAATAAGTGAGTCGGCTTCATAAAGACATGCATGTGGGAGGCTCGAAATGGCTCGGGTTACACCCATAATATTCTAAGTTTTTATCCAAGTGTCGAACAGTTATTAGATGAGAGTGGGTTCCACCTTTAGCCTTTTTGTGAGATGGAGGACACTTGGAGGTTGATAATTGGTTAAAACTTGACAGGTGGAGGGTTTCTATTGGGTGATATACCTTGGGTCACATGAGTTAGGATAATTTTGATAGGTTATTTCTGAATTTTCTTGGTCAAAGTTGGTGATGATTTTCCCTAATTACTAACTCTACACTTTAACTTTCAACCAATCATAAACTGACACGCCTTCTTGTACATATGACAAGTATTCTATTCTTGTACCTATAGTTGCAGAGTTGCAGGTGCCCATAACCGTACAAAACAACACAGAAGAATCAACAACTGATTTCAACTTTCAAGCCTCCATCAATGGTGGCCAGATTATTATTATATCTCTCTCTCACAAACAACACACAAGTTTTGAATTTTGATCGAAAATAATAATGTACAAGTGTAAGCTGAATGAGTTGTGCCAAAAGAGAGGATTTGAATCCCCAAAGTATTCCTACCTCAAATACGGCGAAGATCATAGCCCTCTTTACCAAGCTCGAGTAATCGTTAACGATTCAACCTTCAAATCTTCATCGGCTTTCAAGAATCACAAGTTCGCTGATAACGATGCCGCTGAAATCGCATCCTCTCACTTCTTAACCTTTCCTCGTATGCTCTATATACCCCATCTATTATTTATTGTTCGACAGTTTTCACTCTGTGGATCTGATCTTGAAACGAACGGCTGTTTTGTTTAATTTATGGTTATTGATTGTTTCTAACTTCAATTGTTTTGTGGGGAAGAAGGTCCCATTGATTTCATGCACATGACTAAGAAGATGAAGAGATCTAGCTTGAGTTTGAGTTCAAATTTCAGCACAGGTAATGGACCTTTTTGTTGCGGGTCGGGTTGATTTGCATAAATTTCTTTGGTGGGTTTTGTTTTTCTCTGACCCGACATGGTTGGTCGGGTCGATTTGCATAAAAAAATTGTTAGGTTTTGGTTTTAGTTCTGCGTTAAGAAAACGGATTTGGTCCATTTGAGAAAGAAACGTTAGTATTGACCCGATGATAAGTAAATAGTTTAAATTGACACCTCTGAACAGGTCATGTGAACGATTTAACACAATTCAATCTACATATTTTCTTCAACAAGGGGAGTTCTATTTCACTTCCATATTTTTTAGATGATAACAAATTGACAAGTTGTTATGCATAACCATTAAAGTCAAAATCCCCTATTTTAGTGAGAAAATCTTCAATTTCGTCACTTTGATCACATATTATGTTATGATGAGCACTGAAATTTTGCCAATAAAGATATAACCATAGCCACTTTCCATCGATCAGAGAGGGTCATGTGAGCATTTCCGGCTAAGAAAGCAATGCCCTAAACCTCCATTCCAGTCATCAGAATTTTGATGGGACTCACATGACAACCAATGAGCGACGTACACTTGTCTCCGACGGTTAAATAGTTGCCCCCGGCTAAAGTCCGCAAGCTAAATTTTTACTAGCAAGGACATGTGTAGGTCGCTCATTGGTTTTCATGGTGATCCCATAAAGTTTCTAATGATTGGAATGCAGGCTAAAGCGTTACCTCCATAGCTAACAATGCCCACATAGCCCTCTTTGATTGGTGGATATGGTTATGTCTTCAAAGGCTAAATTTAAATGGTCATTTTGGCAATAAATTTTAGTCAAAGTGATCAGATATTGGTGGTTTTTCCTATTTGAAATTCACATAATACGTTCACTTGGAGAAACTCTTTTTGCAGTTGATATATTTTCTCTTTCTCGCTTCAGATTCGCTAAACAAGAGTACCGGTGAGTCATGTTTGTTCGTTTTGCCAAACAACAAGGACCCAAAAGTTGTATCTCTTGATCGCTCACGTCTATCAACTACCGAGACAAATTGTATCAAGTCAGTTATCACTGAGCCTAATCCAACCAAGCCAATGGACACATATTTGTTGTGCAACAAGATCAGAGTGTTCACTGGCATTCCTGGATGAAACGATCTCGACTCGAGGACTACCTATCGACAAATGGACCATTGTAAGCTAAAATCTGTTCAAGAGTCGTCGAAGTAATTTACTATAACTTTATATTTAACTTGTGTGATAGGATTTAATCTCTTTATTATAATCATATGAATCAAGCTAAAAACTTGGTTGGTAAGATTGTAATAATAAGATCAAAACCCTAACACAGAATTTAAATATGGATTTATAGTAATTTGTTTTGATGATTGTTAAACGGATTCTAGAATATTTAGCTAACATTAGGACTTAGGAGGATGAAAGTCTCATTTAATTTTATGGAGTTTGAGTATTTTAATTTGTTTTTACTAAAAGAAATTAGGGAGCTTGTTAATTTACTTATCGTATTAAAATGGTTAACATGCACAGCCTTTAATGCTATTCTTAAGTTTGTATATTTATGCTAGGTTAGTAACCCGTGTATACACGTCTAGATATAGATTTATAATATTACATAAGTAAAAAGGAAAAAGATAATGATTAAGAAATTTGAAATTTATTACTAAATTGATAATTAAATGTGAATTTTACATGTGGCGGTGATGATGTGGGACATTTATAAATAAGACATGTGACATAAATTTTATTGCTTTATTAAGATTAAGATAAGATTTTTAAAACGGAAATTTTTTTGTTCATCACATGGCTTGAACTCTTACAACATAAAAAAAAACAAAGCCTTATTAAATCACAAGATACCATTAGATCAAAGATCCTTTAATTTGTATATTAATTACAACCATTGAAGTGCCGCTGCGTGTTAGCACTTGGTTTTCCTATTTATATGAATGTTGTCCAAAAATGTGATATTTGGTAGTTAATACATTAAGAAAAGAATACATTAGCGCCGTGTTCCCGAGTTCACTTAAGAGAGAAAAGAAAAGAAAGCGAAAAGAAAGGAAGTGGAAAAGAAGCGAAATGCAAAGAAAAGAACGGGAGAGATTCCTTTCCGTTCCAGTCTCCTTCCAAATCGGAAGGAAAGGAAAACTTAAAAAACTTGTCTATTTTTCTCGTCCCTTTCTCTCCCTTTCCCTCCTTAAATGAAACTTGGGAACACACAATTTCATACCATTCCTTCCACTTTCCTTCCTTTATATGAAACTTGGCCAACACAAAGTCTATTATGTTTCCTTCCATTTCCTTTCCTTTCCACCCTTAAATGAACTCGGGAACATAGTGTAGATGTTTTATAATGGGAAAAAGTTCAAAGTGGACTTTTTGATCAACTTTTTCTTCAAAATAGCCTCTTGATTTTTTTCCCCTTCAAAATAACCACTCAACTACGGTCGTGACGACCGTAGTTACAGTCGTGACGACTGTAGTTACGGTCTTGATAACCGCATGTCCACCGAACCAATTATAGTTTGCCACGTCATCACAGACTACCATGTAAACGGTAGTCTTTTTCCTCTCCTTTTATAATTTAGATGTAAAGGAGATAACATACTCACGAGTTACATCGGGTGTAAAAGATAGCTTATGTGCCAAAAGAAAAATAAATTAATTGATATCGTAAGTTCTAATAGTCACAAAAAATAAAAAGATATAATATTCTAAGGCCCTGTTTGTTTTTGAGTAAAACCTCTTAATAACATCTTATCTCTGACCGAATCAGAGGTTTTAAGAGATTGGGTCGTTTGTTTTTTTCTTGTTAATAAGAGGTTTTATGTCTTAAAAGCCTCTAAATTATCAAGAGGTACAACATCCTCTTAAAACCTAAAACTACGTCTGATCTCCCTCCCTAAAAAAAGACGCTCGCTGCCTCCTCCTCCCTCACATCACGCCGCTGCTCCTCTCCTCACAAATCCGTCGCTCTCAAATCAGGCCTCCATCATCGCTGCTTAAATCCGGCCTCCACCATCGCTCTCAAATCCGGCCTCCACCATCGCTCTGAATTTCGTTTGCCGTTGCTGCTACTCAATATCTGGTGCGATTGCTTTAAAATTTTCGAAATCTTGAATAGTAATGTGATTTAGATAATGTATTTGGCATTCCTATCTAATTTAGAACATGATGTGAAACTTGATTATTGCATTCTTTTCGATCGGCAATTTGAAGTTGCAGGTTAGTAAAAAAAAAAATTAGAATTGCCGTACTTTGAAGATAACTAAAATTACAATGGTGCCATGGAACTTATTTACATAAAGTTGAATATCAATTATTTACTATTGTGCCATTCATTTAATTCGAAGTTCGCTCTATTTACCAAATTGCCATTCCAGATTGTTTGGTTTTAGAAGCAATAAACGGCCACTCATATTTAGTTGGTACAAATTTATATTAACGAGGTTTTGCTAATTGAATTGTTTCAGTAGCTCGTGGTGTAATTTGTTCCAGGTGGTTTAACATTTAATAATAACTACATAAGCTTAACATTTAAAATGGTGAAACAGACTTTTATTAATATTCAGATGTTTTATAAAAAACAAACAGCTTTAATGATTCAGATTTCAGACATATGAGCCACCTCTTAACATTCAGATGTGGTATTCAGATTCAGACATAAATCTCTGACAGAAAACAAACGGGGCCTAAAACTTTCAACACAAAACTTAACTTAAACTTGGACCGGAGGGTTTTTACTTTTTAAAGCGTTAATATGTAACCTTACACTTTTCATCAAGTGGCTTCTTAGGTTAATGGCAATGGTTTCGGGAGAGGGCATTTCGGGGGGATTCGGGGTGATTCGGGGATTTCGGGACTTCGGGAACACCATTATCCGGCTGCTCGAGAAAAATCGGGGAAATGGATTTTCGGGGTCGGGAGGCTTCAAATGGGGTTGGGGCACCGATTTTTTAAAGAGAGAGAGGGGGGTTTGGGAAGGTTTTTATGGGGTGTTTGGGAGAGTGGGAGAGTGGGGAAACCATTACCCACAAAATGGGGAAAAATGGGAAGGAGTGGGGAATGATGAGGTGGCACCAAAAATGGAGTGGGGATTGGGGAAATGGGGAAACCATTGCCATTAACCTTAACAGGGGCACCAATGACTTTACCATCAAGTCTTGTTTCCAAACGTGACATACACCGGGCAAGTTGCTTCCATCCGGTTGCTAACCGAAACAACTCCGTTGCTTGATCTGAACCGTCCTGTAACGATAACATCAATCATCACTCCCCCTGCGGTCAAATCTCGGGCTAATGACTCTGCAAAACCACGGTTCATCGGGACCGCAGTTCCGTTAAAGTACGGAGACCAAACAGCGACTTCTGAGTGGTCTAGGTAGTTGGGAGGAATTGCTTTTGGTAGTGTGATCTTTTGGTTGTAGTAGGAGGCAAAAACGTCGATTTCGTCCAAGTGGATACCGATGCTTTCGTCAGTGTTGTGGCAGAAGATGGTGATTTGGAGATTGGAGGCGATGGTGGAGGCCGATGTGGAGACGTTGAAGGCATAAATTTCGACATCGTGGAGGATGATACGAGGTGAGGGGCCGGGCGTGTAGACTATGAAAAGCCATATGAAAAGCCATATGAAGACGCTTAGCGCGCAACCAGTGATTAATAAGGCTAATAAGGCGATTATGGCGTCTCTGTGGCGTTGTAGACAACCGTCTTTGACGCCCATGGTTGTTGATCAGCGAGAGATGGTGATTTTGCCAATGGGAATATAAATAAGTGTAAGAGTTTTAGATTGATTAGATTTCTTATGTTATCTCATTCGAATTTTATATATTAAATAGTAGATATCTTTTACGATAATTCTTAACAAATTTATATAATATATAATGTAAATTGAAGATGAATAGTATTGTTTTTATTTCTTCTAAATTGGCCACAAGTTTTTATTTTCTTGACAATTTTAGTTATTTTGTTTTCTTTTCGTTTCTATTTTTTGCCTCTGCTATATCACAACAGCATGTCTCCACGCCTGGCTTCTCTTATACGCACGCACTTCCTGGTCGCCTCACTTGAAGATGATGTCGGCGACGTGTCCGAAAGCCGCCTACGGATCTGGGACGGAGCAACGGCGGCGGAGATCAGCGCGAAGCTGGCAGCCGGCAAAACCACAACGGCCATCATCTCACCTGAAGATGATCCCGGCGACGTGTCTGAAAGCCGCATACGGATCTGGGTGGCGGTGAGTTTTTGAGCATTCTTTTGTCTGTTAACCTTTGATCCTTTGTTGCATGTCTAGATCTCGCTTCCGATTCGCAAATCTGGGTTAAGGTCTATTCTTTGTGCGTTATGGAAACCCTAAAAACTCATATTCTCTCTCCCTCACCGTTCTAGGTTTTTTGTCGGTATACCTTCTGAGGTTTTAGGCGTTTTGTCTGTGGTTGTTCTCTGGTAACGGCGCTCATCTGGCGACTTTGATTTTGTGGTTGTTTTTGTGTCTTTCTAACTGCGTTGCGATGTACGCCTAATCTCAGGTGGATCTCTTATGGATCTAATTTTTAACGGCAGCACGATGTACGCCGGTAATAGGTTTTAATGGAGCAAACGAATTTGTGGCGTTTGGGGTTAAGTGATTCTCGGCGACGAGTTGCCTAATCAAGTATTTCCTTATACTTTTTCATCGGTTTTGGTTCTTAGGTCATTCTTTCATCTTTGTAACTGTTTGCATGCCTGATTTTTAGGTTCAGTAACTATAATATTGTGGCGTATCAACTTAGTTGAGGTTTTCAATTTCTGTCAGATTTTGTTCTTTTCCTTCTAGGGCTTTTACATAAAAGAATGGCAAGAATTTTCACCCTCTCTTATGTCATATGGTTTGATGCTTGGGTATTGGCATTTTGATTCTAGGGCTTCTCATAGTATTTTTCACAAAATTTACTAGAATTGACGGTGTGAATTAGCAAAATGATTCAGTGACCTGTTTTTAATTTTCATTTAACTTTTTTATTCATGGAAATATATGATGTTTGACTTAGCATATCTATGATTGTTTTTGACTCTGTCCATTTGTGTGCATTAGTGTGTGTGTATATATATTATACTTTGATGAGCATATCTATGATTGTTTTTTACTCTCTCCATTTGTATGCATTAGTGTGTGTGTGTATATATATATATATTGTACTTTGGTTCTAGAGGTGAACTGCTGCATTTGGAAGTGAACTGCTCCATCAGATAGAACTGTAATATAGACAGAAATTTTGAGTGTTTACTTTAGAATTCTATTTTACATTCATTTTCTAATTTAGTTCATGTATGAGTAAATGTAGGCTATGATAATGTTTTGACAGTTTCGGTTTGCTTAGGGCCATGATGATATACCTTCGGTGGTGACGGCGAGGCGTGGCTCTAGAGTTTATCGCAGCCGTTGCCAACAATCTCGATCAGAGTCTCTTTGGCAGTGACGATTGTTAGAGGGTCTAACCCTATCTTCTCAAAATTATGATCTTTAAGATCTCCTTATCACTTTGCAGATGTTGATGATGGGCTTTTGCGATTGTTAGTTCTATGATTCTTCTGCAAATCTCTAATGTTATTATGTGTTTTGTAATTGTAGGTCCCCTGCTTGATTTCTATTTGTAAAGGTTAAACAAACTGTTGTCTTGGACAATGTAAGTTCTTACTTCCATTGTGGAGAATTTAATGCTAACGGTCTGTGAATGTGGGCATGTGCCGACCACGCGCACATGTCCTTTTAAGCTTCCTCTCGTGTATTTGAGATCCACTTGCGGGTCGGCCCAGATAATTTTATTCTTTGTCGGGCTTCGAAGTGCATTGGGCTTTGGCCCAGGAGGATAGATTTGACATCTATCCTCTTCAAAGTTGCATGTAAAAGCATTAGTTTTGATTAAATCTGACTAAACATATATTTTAAATCCTTTTAGTCCCTATTTATGTAAGACATCAGACCCTCCTTAATGTAACACCCCAACCCTTAAAGTATGTATATTTAGCTATATAAAAATCATTCTAGAAAATTTCATTTTTGATTAATCAAAATACTTTAGACTTTAAAGTATGTATATTTAGCTATATAAAAATCATTCTAGAAAATTTCATTCTTGATTAATCAAATTACTTTAAACTTTAGTCATACAACAGGTGTTGGGTTATACTAGCATTTACTTAATATCAGAGTACACGATATAACATAACTACATTGACATAAACAAAACATTCATCTTTCAAAATTCGGTGTTCGGTCCTTTTGGAGATAAAATATTTTCCATATTTATGTTCAATCTCTTCCTTGGTTATAGACAATTTCTTTTCTTTATATTTGTCTTGTATCCGTATCGAATGTTAATAACAAAAATACAATTCATTCTTGGTCATCGGAATTCTATACGTTCTTCATAATGCTAGCTCGAAGAATTTATCAATAAAAGTATTAACTAATAAATAATTAAAAAGTTTAAATCATATAAACAATGTAAGTGAAAAATAACAAAATCTTCAATAAATACTAGGGGTATACCCGCGCGTTACGCCGGCGGCAGTACATAAGCATTATTCGTCGTTTTGTTCGCTCGTTATGGTCACACAACAGTTTGAGAATTCATTTGAGAAACAACGAACGCAGTACTTGATTTTTGTTCGTTTATCCATACCCTCGTGATATATCTTCGAATGTACGTATATTGGTTTTTCTCATTTGTATCATCAACTTAGCTTATCTACCCGCGCGTGGCGGCGGTGATAGTTTATAGCGCGTTATTAGTTTTTTATCCATGTGTGCGACAGGGGCAACAATCAAACAACGTGGTACTTGTTTTTTTTGTTAGTTTATCCATCCTCTCGTGACATATTGAATTGTATGTTTGTTAGTTTTCTTATTCATAACATCGACTTAATTTATTTAACCTTATAGATCTCAAATAAATAACATTGAATACCGGAATAAAAAGTATATATTCAACATATATTCGGATAGCAGACCTCAATAAGTCCTAACATGGTATTTGACTTTGACTATTCCAATTCAATATTGACATGTGTAAGAGAAACTATTAATTATTCAAGAGTTTTTATCATCAAGTGGACAAAAGTTCTATTTTTAAATTTTATCAGTTAAAGGCAATGATACAAAGTTGATAACTTTGATGAAGATTTTACTTGCAATGCATACTAAAATGCCTCCCAAATACATCAACCCTCTTTTTCTTTCCACAAATCAATACTTTAATGCTTTAACCATTGCACCATAAAACCACATTTGTTAATCCATGTATATGCATAGAGGTAGACTAATAAAACATTAATAAGAATATGACATACCACAGTTTTTAGTGTGTGTGTATAAATGTATATAATTACTTTTCATCTTTACCTATGGACCTTGTTAGCATGCATCTAAGAAACATAAATCAGAACAACCAATCTTAATATTACTAATAAAAAGAATGGCCACTTCTCTTCTGAGTCGTTAAATAGTGCATGGATTTCATTTCCCTGTTTTGAAGACACTGAAATTTGTTAAAGTACATAGTAGTATGTTATGAATTGTTTGGGCTTAATCTGGCAGCCCAACAAGAACCTGGCCCATGGGAGTATTAAAAGCAACCAAGCAACATATAAGCGGAGGACCGTGAGGAACAAGGGCAGAAAATGTATTAGAATGTTGATGGCTTCTTCTTCTCATCCCTAAATCTAAAGGATCTGATCTTCCCACCCCCTTCTATTGTTATCGTTGGTTCTGATTTTGCTTAATTTCTAGTTGTAATCGTCAATTCAATCAATAGACTGAGTTGGATTCTTATCAATCGATTGCTAGTGTTTATATTGAACCACTACATTGGTGCTTTCATTGATCCATCCGCACAAATGGCTGATGGAACGAATTTCATTTTGGATCTGCAATCGGTACCAAATTTCCCTTCAATTTCGTTATCCCTACCGGAGATGCAGATGCGCTTAGAGGAAATTTACACTGAGTTGCTATTTCAATTTCCAGTTCGATGCTCAACCACACTTGACGATGGCGACTGCCCTGGAATTGATCGGTTACTCCTTTACTCACAACTTCTCGATTTTGGTCTATGTTTACCTCGTTTTTCCGGACTCAATCCGGCACGTTGGCTCTATCACGCTGAACTTTATTTTCTATACCACGCTATCTATGATGACAAGAGGTTTTCGTACATCTGTGAATTATTCGACGATGAAGCATTCATATGGTTCAATTCATGGCATCGAAGTTCTGATTTAGTGACATGGACGGCCTTCATTGATGCAATGCTTACTCGATTCCACATCGATGCCCTAGATAACCATGAGATTGACTTCGTCACTGCCGCATCTAAGAATGAGACCGATCATCTTCAATCAAGTGTTGTGGAGTCTTCGCTACACCCTTCTCCCTTGACGCCTTTGATTGACGAGTCAGACGCTTCAATTCCAAGTGCTATTATGGGTAAATTTGATGTTGAAAGTGACCTTGAAGCCATTGATGATTCTGTGTGTGTGTTTGGAGGTGACAATATGATAATTACTACCACCACCGAGGGTTCACACAACTCTATTAAGGTAATCACAGATGCTCTGAACTATCCAATTGTGTCCACGAGTGTTGAGGCTATTAAATTTCCTCATGACACTATGTGTAGTTTTGTTTATCTTACCAATATTGGTGTGCAATTTGGGGCTGATTGGTTCTGGAGCACTTTTAGTTTTGATCCTGGTCCAAATTTTTGCTCCTGCTAGTTCACCTCAAACAATTCCTTTGGCTCCATGTCTCACCCACACTAATAGGGATGTTATTGCCAAAAATACATTGTCCCAGATGCACACAGATGGTTTTCAAGTTCCACTTCATGTTTGTGTTGGTGCGATTAATGCTGCTCTAAGAGATTTGCTATATGGCCGCCAACTGTTCGATGAAATTCCTGATATTCATGTCTCTGGGACTGCATTATTTTCCAGTTATACATCTAATAATGTTTGGGAAAAGGCTGTTGATTTGTTCCACTCCTCGTTGGCAGTTTATTCTAGGTCGGATGAGGTCCGTTTAGTAAGTCACTTGAGCAATTTGGGAGCAATATTACTTGTTACCAGCCCTACAACACTACATGAACTTCGACCAGATAATAAGGAATCATTTAAGGAGGAACTTGAGGGGTATTTAAGGGCCACAAACATTCCACACGGTACACCACCATCTACACAGGACATACTCCTATTGATTTGCTCTTTACAAGTGTTGTCCTGTTACTTCCCCACAAAACAGTTTGACGAGTGCGTTAACGTGGGTGTCCAGGTCATGAAATTTGATGTGCCATCTGCCCATGAAACCATTAATGGTAATGTGGACGAGTTTATACATTTGGATATTAACATTCTTCACACTCTTGTTGGTTTAATTGGAACGGTTACTATTAGGGAGCTCCAATCTGATGGCGAACTGTTAGTTGCTTCAGGTACAATTACTACACTCTTTACATTATGTAGTGATTACACACACCTAGTCTGTTTTTTGGTTTGGTCACTTAATGGAAACTTGATGGCCACTGAAATCCACAAGTTAGTGCCATCCATTGTGAATGGTAGTCAAATTAAAGCAACTGTGATTGTTCTGACCCAAATAAATGGAATCTCACTTGGCATTACGACGTATACATTGAGTGCAAAGGCACATTACCAGATTCTTGAACTCTTGTTAACGGATGACTTCATTTTTCATCCTTTCGATAGAGGTAAACTACAAAACTGTTTCCGGGATGGACATATATGGGATCTATATGTTTCTGGTCATGGGATGCCACATCATTTTGGTGTGCGGGATGAAATGGTGTCCACACATTCAATTGAGGTCATCATGTACAGGTTGGACCTGCATAACCGATTCTTGATTCTTAAATCCATTTTTTGTTGCTTAAATTCATATATTGTGACATCACATTTGGCGTCGCTGATGATTCTTGACCTGATGATGCATGCTTTTGTGGACACTACAACCAACACTTACATGGCCGCAACCACTCCACCGAAATTGATTTCGTGTCTGGTTATTTTTCCACGACATGCCCTTGCATTCTTTCTAGTACTAGTGAAACATCATGTGCTACCACGTGTTCACATAATTGTTGGAGTTTTATCTGCTCTTCGTCAAGCGGGCCTGCTTCACTTAGGCCTGAAAATAAGACCTAATCAACTCCTTTCCAGGATAGGTTATTCAGAAACGAGTCGCCCAATACAATTCAAGAGTGGCTTTCAATATATAATACATGAGTTTTCACATTTATTGGCACTTGGTGCTGATTTTATAATCCGAACAGAAGGATGTGATGACAAAAGGTCTTCTTTTTGGGTTGCTACACAATCTACAAATTCATTGCTTATACAACTAGTTACAGAGTTTGCAAGTCGGCTTTTTAGTTACGTCGCCTTTCTTTGGAATCATGCTCTTTTTCGCCCAATACTCACGAGATATAGAAGCATTGTTGATATGGGTCAACTTGTTGAGAGAAGTTTAATATTAGACTATTTGGTTACTGTTTTGCAAATACATCATATGCACTTAGGTAGCCATTTCCATTATGGTGGTACATGGAAGGAAAAAGTGGCCAAAAGCACTCTTAGACTTCTTAATGTTGCAAGACGTCCGGTTACACCAAAGTTCCAACCTCTTGAAATATCTTCTGCTGCTCCTACAACTGCCTCCATGTTTACCTCTTTGTGCCTACAAGGTGATTCTATTATGAACCCAAACACCACACTTTTTGCAGCCTCTTATGGTCATAAGCCACCCAATATCGCCTATTGCCAATGTATCTCTTCTGGCCGTGTCGTTACTTCAAAGAAACTTTTCATTCGGCTCGACCGAATTCTTAACATGCACCTTGAGGACAAGGTGAATTTGAAAGGCGGGGGTAATGTTATGAATTGTTTGGGCTTAATCTGGCAGCCCAACAAGAACCTGGCCCATGGGAGTATTAAAAGCAACCAAGCAACATATAAGCGGAGGACCGTGAGGAACAAGGGCAGAAAATGTATTAGAATGTTGATGGCTTCTTCTTCTCATCCCTAAATCTAAAGGATCTGATCTTCCCACCCCCTTCTATTGTTATCGTTGGTTCTGATTTTGCTTAATTTCTAGTTGTAATCGTCAATTCAATCAATAGACTGAGTTGGGTTCTTATCAATCGATTGCTAGTGTTTATATTGAACCACTACATAGTAGTACTGTGTTTATTTTTGGGCAGATGAACATACCTCTTGGTCAATTAGTAGATAACATAGAATATTGCATTTTGTGATGGGCATCCATTTGCATAAGACTCTGAGTTTGTTCTGTTGCCACTATTTGAGAAGTCACATGTAGGGCGAATCTGAAAAATGCAGCCCACTATACGATGACGGATGGTGATGTAGTACCATCTTAGAAGTGACCATATTGCATTTTCTTCTTTTTTGAAAATTCTTCAGCTACAAATACAGCAGCAAAAGAAAACTATTAGCCCAAATTCAATATAAAAAGTTCAAAATATAGACTATAGTTTATATTCTAACCCTTAAATCCCCTAACCTTATAAAGAAGCCGTTTCTCATAAATCACCATCAGATTAAGTAGTTTATAGCTAACTTCTTTATTAAATGTAAATAATACAAATCTACAAACACTAAATGAAGTATCTGGCTAAATGAAATGAAAAGGTGTTATGAATCGTCATCAAGTTGGTTTAAACTTTAAAAATCTATTATGAACAAATATTGAAATCAGGCTATTAAGGTTTAATCTGATTGTTAAATCATTCACACCTAAATAGTTATCAAGTTGGTTGAAAAATCAACTGGTTCACACAATCCCCAATTTCTATCACAGAATCACAAAATGTAACAATAACACTCAATATGTACCATTAAACAACACTTACCTACAAATCATCCTAATAAGTGTTAGGGGGGGCCGTTGCTTGCATAAGAATTCTTACATGCACTTTTTTGTTTCATCAACCCACGAACCTGCCCACCAAAGAGAAGACACACGACGATAGATAAATTCAGCCAGTTGTCAAATTTTCAAGCCAGTATATCATCAGATTCAATAACCCACACCTCTAAATTTTTAAATAAATGATTTAGGAAGTTTTAATTTATGCATATAAAATAGACTTTGAGACCATTATGACCTCAAAATACCATAGATACATCAATGAGTGTAAGTTTAGTTTATACATTTCTAACCATTTCCTGCATGTAACATTTTAAACACACATTAGAAAAGACAAACACAATTAAAGAATAGAATAAAGTACCAAACTCATCCATAAACTGAAGAAATACTATAGTTGGTGGAGAAGTTCGTTGGATAACACAACCAAACCCAACTTATTCAACCTGTTACCCAAGAAGAGCAAATCAAAACAGTTGATTCAAAGAGCACTTCTAGTAGATTGATGAGCAAGGATGATGAAAACCTATTCAGCCTCACAAAGTCAAATCTGTAAGAAAATGTCTATGCATTAGGGAGAAAGGTAAACTCTTTCATTTAAATCAACCCAACCCTGGATTGAAGCTATATCTTTCAGAGAGAAAGGTAAACTCTTTCATTTAGCATCATCAGTTTATATATCTTCCCACCTTACTAGATAATGCTCATCACAACCTCCAAGTTTGGAACATATAAGTGGTAAAATCCCTAGATAAAAAGCAACATCTGAACTGAAAATAGGCTATAATAATCCAAATGCAGTGAACTAAATCAACTAAAAGGCCAAGGAAAAAATGCATATTCAAAACAGAACACTACAAACATGATAGAAAAAACCAACAAATATAAAAACACAACATGCAAGCAAACTCATTGTTAAGAAAGAACATAAGAGTAAATTCGGGAAAAAACATACGATTGCAAATGCGATTTCAAAATTCAGCAACCAAAACACAATATTGTTTTATTTCTTCTTAATGAACAATGCATTTTTATTTTTCTACTCCGGGATCATTTTCCGCTTTGGGTTTGGATCATAAGTGTTTGGTCTACTAATAATTAGTGTAAACTACATTCTTCTATTAACTATTGCATCAAGAGTATTTACCAAATGTTCATAAAGCTACACTAAGACAACATGAGCAAATGTTCATATCATAACAAATCAGATTATAGCTTCATTTTACCGTCGGAGAATGTCATAATTAGACAATCACAACAAATAAAGAAAGGTAATTAAGACATCAATAAATCTTCCAGAAGAAATACCTGAAGTTGTTTCACATGAGCTACAATATCATCCTCATTTGCAGTACATTCCTACAAAGACAAGAAAAATGTCAACTGGAAAATAATTTTAGTATACCAGGTCATGGAATCTCTGATGGAATAGAAGTACGTAAATATTATACAACTGTGCATCATACTCTGATGTGCAAACCATGAGAAATTGAAGAAGATTCTTACGTGTTTATAGTTACCCAACCAAAAGTTGTTATGTGTGAAGAATGACAGAAGTTCTCCGGCGATCTGGTTAGGCGTCTTCTTCTTTCCATCAAAAATGGCTTCTTCACAACCTGAGTCACTCGTTTTTGTCAGTTATTATGCAAATTGGTTAGCAGTAAAATGATGAGAGCTAGAAACAGGAGGTTTTGAACCTTTTATTTGAAGGAGCGCTTGATAAATGACCAGATATGACAAATAAACCGAGAGAGGTGTAGTAGCTAGCGGTGGAATAGCCAACAACGGCATCTGCGAGCAGAAATAGAGAGTTCTGAACAACGATTGTTGCAGTCTCGTGAAGGATGTAGAGATTGCCGACGACCGCGTGAACCAAAGGAGAAGAAAATAACTTCACGATGAGCAGCAATCCAGAGAGGGAATGCAAAAGAAACAAACCCTAAAATCAGAACCAGATAAACGCATACAACAGATTTACAAAATGCGTGTGAAAGATAAAAACCACAACGCAAAACAAAAATTAAATGATTAAAACCCTAAAACATACATATTCTGATGGTTAAAGAGCAAGCTTCAAACGGAAATTGAAGCAATCGCAAGGAAGAAGACGGTCACATGCTTTGAATTATAATGTAGTAAAGATGTAACAAGTTTTGAAACCCAGTGAAAATTGGAAATCTCACACGGATCCTCTTACCGACCCGTGATTCGTTGACCCGATTGAAGCTTCAAATTCGTTAACCCAATCAACTCTGCTTGATGTATTATTGCAATGCCAATAATATACATGATCAGTTTATGAGTAATGGAATAAACTGATCTTCATGATTAATTTAGGGATTCACTCCGTGCATTAGGGTTGACCGAGCCATTAGAAACATTACACCCTTGACTTGCACATAAAGGCATTGGCTATGGGTGTTTGTAACCGTTAGAACTTGGTTTAAGCTACTTTCTCGGGATTTATTCCCACTCTAACGTCTTCTCCATGACTTATAAGCTTGACTTGGTCTATTGAACGTTGGAGAAGATTCTTGTAGACACCAAACACGTGATAAAAATATAATTATTCATACTCAACATCTTAGAGTAGTTCAGCATGCGTGACTAGTCCATGATGATACTATTGTTCCAAGATGCTAAAACTGTCCAGAATGCTGTTGGACCGAAATCCTGTCACTAACAAGGTGCTATTGCTCTTATGAGTCTGCTACTAGAGCTTTATCCCTAGACCCTCAAGATCCCAGTTCTAAAAGTAATACATTCTTGTAATAGAAAATTGACGTCATTTAATCCCCAGTTTTCACTATTGGCAAATAATAATCTCACTTTTCAATTTGGAAACTGGCAGTGCCAACTTGTCAACTATTTGTTTTTAATAGGCATGCCGTTAAAAAAAATTAACACCGTTAACGGAAGTTGACGTGGAAGCTGACATGTATTTTTTTTATTTTTTCTTTTTAAATAATCGCAGTCATCATCCTGAAGCTGACATGTATTTTTTTATTTTTTCTTTTTAAATAATCGCAGTCATCATCGTAGTCACCACCACATCACCACTCCACCACCATCACCACCACGCCACCACCCCCACCACCCCACCACCAACCAATCCCGTCGGTTTGATTTCGATTTTGCCTAAAAAATCATGTTAAAGCTGGCCGAAACGGACCATGAACATCCCATCTTTGTAAGAACGAATTTTATTCTGGAAGGAGCATACAAAGATTCCAAATTTAATAACTACATTTATTGGACCAAATTAAAATTTAATGCAATTTCAATGAAGTAATTTGTCCAAGGGTTGCCGACTTGCCGCCCCATTTCCCCTTGGACCCCCGCCAAGGACTGTTACTCATGAACTCCGCTTCTCTCGAGGAAGCTACATGTGAGTCTTGATAGTCTTCAAAAAGAATACAAGTATGTGTTCCTATTTGTTTGAAGGTCATATGTAATATCAAATTTACATTAAAATATCCAGAAACATAACCCGTTTATTAAACGGGTCAAGTTTATCAACTCAAAACTGAATAAGTTCCGTGTCGGGCTTGAATCATGTCAAAAAATTACCACCTACTCCGGTGGAGTATCCAATATATAAAATACTAGGTACCTAAAGATTTTGAGAAATTACAAAATAGCCACAAAATACAAAGATGCAAAAGTTCAAATTAATTAATTGATCAATGTCGTAGGTTTTTAAAGCGTTAAATACGTAACCTCAAACAAAAAAACACTCTTCGTCAAGGGGCTTCTTAACGGGGGAACCAATAACGTTACCATCATCAGTCTTGTTTCCAAACGTAACATACACCGGGCAACTTACTTCCATCGGATTGCTAACTGAAATCATTCCATTACTCGATCTGAACCGTCCCGTAACGATGACATCAACCATCACTCCCCCCGCGGCCACATCTCGGGCTAAAGCCGCTGCAAAATCAACGTTCATCGGAACCGTGGTTCCGTTAAAGTACGGAGACCAAACGGCAAATTCCGAGTGGTCTAGGTACTTGGGAGGAACCGGTACTGGTAGCGTGATCTGTTGTTTGTAGTAGGAGGCGTAAACGTGGATTTTGTCCACGTTGATGCTGACATCATCGTGAATGTTGCGGCAGAAGAGGGTGATTTGGAGGGTGGCGGTGATGGTGGCGGAGGTCGATGTGTAGACGTTGAAGGCGTAAATTTCGACATCGTGGAGAATTATTCGAGGTGAGGGGCCGGGCATGTGGATTAAACCCCAAGCGAAGAAGCTTACCAAAGAAAGCAAAAAACCGAGGAATAATAAGCCGATTATGTTTTCTATATGGCGTCTTAGATAATCGGTTATTATGGCGTATCCGTGACGCTCTAGATAACCGGTTATTATGACGCCTTTGTGGGTTTGTAGAAAACCGTCTTTAAGGCTCATGACGGAGGGAAGATCGAGATGGTGGTGATTTTGCGAAGGGGAGGGAGAACGACGTCTATAAATAAGTTTTAGGGTTATAGATTGATTAGAGTTTCTATATGATCTCATTCGATTTTTATAAATTAAATAGTAAATACTTTTCGATAATTCTTAACAAACTACCTAGCTTGCGGCTTAAGTAACTAACTTCGGGTCTTCAAATCCTTGCTACAATTAACCGTTAGAGAACGAGACTTAATTTGGATACGAGATTTGATGGCCATAATGTCATATTGCATTAAAAAGAATTAAAACCTATAAATACACAACAAAGACCCTCAATGTTTCACATTCATCCAAGAGGAAACCACTCTTCAAAGGTCCACTGTGGTAAAACCTCTGATCCACCTTTATAATTTTTCATTTATTTTTGTGAATGGTGGGATTTGAATTATTATCTCTAAATTGAAAGACAATGGTGTATTCACTCCACCAAATAGTGGGGATTACACAACTAATTAATACAACAAGTTCAAATTAAATTTTGTGTTCTCTCTACATATTTCTTTCGGTTATTCTACTAAAGAATGACCCAAGGAAAAAATCAATCATCACACACAAAAAAAAATATATAAAAGAATAGACTATTCGAGTCCAATCTAACCGTTTCATTATCAATATCCGACTAGTATATACTACCTCTCTCAAGTTTCAACAAATATGCTCATTCAAATGGCTTCGGATCATTTTGTACTTTGACAACCCAAGTAAAGCTCGTTTTAACAATTATCATTCAACTTCTATCAAAATCAACAATTCCTTACTGTATGATGACGTATTGTTTTTATGATTTTAGTTATGTTTAATTTTATTGTAATGTATTTTTATAAGTTACGTAATGGATCTTAGTTTATAAAAATATATAAATATCGATTTTTTAGTAATTTATTTTGGTGATTCTTAAGTAAAATCGGGAATGAACTTTCATTAGGTTTCTGGCTTTGGGTTAGATTGTTAAATGTTTGTTAAAATGAGCAGATTGTTAATTTTCCTTATTCTAAATTTTCACACGTACAATATGTTTGCTCGGAGAAACTCTTTGTGTAGTGTTTTGAACTTCTGATATATTTCGTTTTTCTGGTTCAAATGCCCTAAACGAGACCGAGTCTTGTTTGTCTGTTTTGTCAAACAAGGACCTAAAATTAAGTGGTTAACTTTTTTATTAGATCAAGATCCAATAACTAAAATTATTTTTTATATTTCTTATCCAAAACAAACTTTCATTTCATTTGAATCTCTCAATCAAATTTTTAATATTATCTCATTCGATTTTTGTAAATTAAATAGTAGATATCTTTTCTTAACAGATTACCTAAGAAGGTGGTTCACAACAAATATTTTCAAACAATATTATTAACATGGAAGTTGTAAAAGCATTCGTTTTAATTAAATCTGACCAAAAATATATATATATATTAAATCCCTATTTACTCTCCACGATTTAAATGGATTCGTCGACCAAACTATTTTAGACGGCAAACAAAACGGTTAACACTTAGCTATCCAAGACAACTCGTACTAGTGAAAGAGTGTTTACATCTGGGAGAGCTAGTATAATCTTGTTTACTGGAGGCTTCAGAGATCGAACTTTTGATCAAAAAGTTTATACATCATCACCTCATACCATTGGGACAAATACATTATGATGTCGGCCAAACTTTTATACCTTTTACTATGAAATTTAATTTTCATATGTGATTCTCAATCTTCCTTAATATTAACCTATAAATTAAAATTGTGGTTTTTTGTGCTTTTACTGTTACATTCCCATTTTTATAAATTAACAGGTTAAATCCTACTGTTACATTTTGTTGCAAATTAAATGTTCCGACCCGACAAATCAAGAATCCGACCAGGTTGTAACTTGTAAGAGTTTACAAGTTACATCGAGAGCAACAAGTAATTACATCCCTTAATTAATTAACCGATATTATATGAAAACAAAATGACAAGCTAATATTATTTATAATAATCAGTCATTGAATATTATTATTAATTTATTAATAATAATTAGCAGAAAACTATTATTACTAGTTAATAATAAAAGTCGATGAAATAATAATACTGATATTATTATTATAAATAAACGTTAATTAAATAAACTAGTTTTATTTAATTAGTTTACTTGTAATGGTGGATGGATAATTATTGATTTAAATTTAACCGATAATTATCCATGACTCAAATAAATAATTATGAGAGATTAAATCAATTGCGGTTTATCCACAATTGCTTAGAGGATAAACCAGAAAAGAATTAAATAAGTCAGTTTTGGTTTATCCACAATTGCTTAAACAATAAGCCATAAAAGAATTAAATAAATCAGTTGTGATAATGAGGATTCGGGGTTATAGAAATCTCCCAACCCTCTCAAATATTTTGGCCCCTCTCTCCCTCCTTGCGATCATAGCCGTCGGTAGCCCCTAAACTGGGAAAACTTTCAAAACTCTTCAAAAACAGGGACAATTTTTTTCTTCAGTCTTGTATGGTGATTCTGTAGGTTGCTACACTAGGTGGAAAAAATCAAAAAAGCACGTAGGGAATTTTTTTAAAAAAATATATAAAAAACAGTGTTGTTACATATGTAACAACGAGCTCATAGCTTAATGATATTTCAGAGACTTAAGAGGTCTTAGGTTCAAGCCTGAATGTGAACGAAATTACTCTCCGGGTTTAAAATATGAGTTATCTCAAAAATAAACGTGCTTCTTTTGGAATTGAAGATGTGAATATGAATAAGGCAATGTCGTTGAGCCAAACATAATCTTAAATAAAAATAAAATATAATCTATTATTCATTGCACGGTTATTACTTACATGTTCTTATTGCTTATAATCGCAGATTATGATTCCTAAGATGATTCAATCGAATTCACTACTATTCGATTTCCAACAAATAATTCATATTAAACATTTACATTAATAGTCCCTTAACTCTCATCATCAATTACTATAGCACTCTTCAAACGTACCGACGTTACCACCATCTATCGTAGTCTTGTTCCCGAACGCAACATACCCCGGGCAACTTTCGTTTAACTCGTAACTATAAACTGCACCAGATCCTCTTTCCGCAACTCAAATGTCCTCCAGCTTCAACATTAATCAACACCTCTCCCGCAGCCACATCTTGGGCTAACGACACCACAAGATCAGGGTCCACCCGAACGTCAGTTCCGTTAACGGACAGAGACCAAACGGCGACGTTCGGGTGGACCAGGGAGGTCGGAGGAATGGTTGTGGGTAGGGTGATCGGTTGGTTCCTGTAGGAGGCGTAAACGTCGACTTTATCGATGTTGATAACGGAGGAGTCGGGAGTAGGGTTTTGGGCGGAGATGGTGATTTGGAGGATGGAGGTGAGGGTGGAGTTTGTTGTGGAGATGTTGAAGGCGTAAACTTGGATGTCGTGGAGGGTTAGTTGAGGCGAGGGGGTGGGGTTGTTGGGGGTGGAGAGATTATAAAGAAGTGGTAAGAAACATAAGAGGAAGATGAAGATTAGTATGTGGTTATCGTCAGCTTGGTTGGTGGTGGTGGTGGTGGTGGTCATGGCCGGTGGTGGTGGTGGTGGTGGTCATGGCCGGTGGTGGTGGTGGAGCTACGGCGGTGGAAGGAGAACGGGTCCCGATAATTAAATTTGAAGTTGATATGAAGTCTTGGTGAGGTATGGAGGGGTATATATATAGGGAGATATATAATATTGGTGATTATGGATAATTCTATTATACTAATTTGTTATTGTTATGTTATAGATAGATATATTTAACCAAGATGTTTCTAATAATTTAGGGTTCTTATAGGGACACCCCTTTTTTTTGTAATACACCATCTTAAGACGTGAAGGATAGCACTATCCTTCACGTATAGTGGGGGTGTAAAAATAAATGCTCACGTTTAGTTCCCTCCTTCACCCCTCAAAACAGCAAGTCCAGTCAACTGACAGAGTTTGTCGGAAGTTTTTTATCCTTCACGTAAATGCTCACGTTTAGAGCCATCCTTCACCCCTTAAAACACCATTTTAAGACGTGAAGGATAGCGCCATCCTTCACCCCTCAAAACAGTAAATGCTCACGTTTAGAGTTCTCCTTCACCCCTCAAAACAGCAGGTCCAGATGATTGTTAGGTTTAACTAATAATTTTTTTTTATATAAATCACTTGATATTTTAACGTCAAACATATTCTAATAAATCCTAATAATAAACATTCACTAATAAATCCTAATAATAATATATTCTAATATAGTTGGTTCCGGTTTGAATATGTAATGAAACTAAAAGAAAAAATAGTAATATTAAAATTAACTTATAATTATGTGTTAGTTTTTTATTCAATAATTTTTCCTATGAAACTGATTTAATTATTTTATTAAAAAATGTTTTTAAGGATATTTAGGAAAATGGTTCCTTAAAATGAAATCATCTATATATACTTATAAAATGTTTTAATTGTAGTTAAAAGTCGCTTATAAATGCAAAGAACCTAGCTAGTGGCACTATAGTTTCTTATAAAAATAAGAACGTCTTTTTTCTAAACTTGTCTCTTTAAGTTTACCTTTATGTATAAGAAAATTTGTATTAATACGAACATTTTTATTGATACAAATTTGCAAACACACTTACCGCCGATCCTTTTCCCGGCCATATCCGATGACCTCAGCAGCGGCGACGAATTCCGGGGGTTAGAGAGAGAAAGAGAGGAGAGAAAGATGGGTCTAGTGGTGGCGGTAAGTGGACGGTGGTGGTTGTACGGTGGTGGGGTGAGGCGTAGGAAGCTAATAATCTGTTTTTTTTTTCTTTTTCTTTTTTGAAAGTAAGATTAGGTTTTTGAGAAAAGCCCATGTCAAAATTAGTCCTTCATTTTAAGAAAATTACAAAAACAACACGTCATACTAACTGAGTTAGTCTATAGTTAACATCGGTTTAATATAGGCCAATGGTTTAATAATTGGGATTATTGTGGGGAAAAATCAAAACTGGGATTATTATCGGCCAATATGTGATAACTGAGATTAATAAGGGCCAATTTTCCTTATTATTATAATATTATGATTATTGGATTATTATTATTGTTTCTATTAGTATTATTAGTAATTAGTATTTTTATTGTTGAGTTAATCTTTATATAATTTTAGGTTACAAAAAAATATCTATACTTAACGTGGGACCCATTCGTTAGGTATAGGCGACTGAAACTATGGTGTTGAGCTGCCGTGTAAATGGCAGAGGTGAAGTATGGAGGAAAAAATTAAGGGGTCACGTATAGGCCTTAGGGTGACGTATAGAGGTAAAAAAGGGGTCACATATAGGGCTAATGGTGACGTGTACATCCCTCATTTAAGATGTTTAGCTCCCATTTTGGCCTATACTCCAGCTTTATATTTGTATACTATCGACAAAGAACCCAAATATGATGCAACTATAGTTAAAAAATTTTGGGATAGCTTAGTGGTAATCCTAATTAAAAGAAATAATAAATTTAAAAAAGATGTGTGTGGATCTACTTTTAATTTTTGTATGCTTCAGTTACCACTTTTTGTATGTTTCTTGTATTTTGTTAATTATCTAGTTTATAGAACAATGCTAAAAAATTTAAAAAAAAAAGTTTGACCTAACCTTCACGTAGAGAGATCTTGTGTACCGGATGTAGGCAACTTTGCCTGATGCACGGGAACCTTCCTCTATATATATATATATATATATATATATATATATATATATATATATATATATATATAACTAGTTTTTTATCCCGTGTGTTACACGTTGACTTTTAAAAAAAAAACTATAAATACAATCATAATCTACGACAATTATGTATTTTTATATATTTAGTAACTAAATAATTGGTTATTAAATAATTTAGAAGACAATAAATAAAAAGTTAGATATATATATCCATAATTTTTTTTTAATAGAAATACGAATCACTTCCATAATTAGGAGTGTGAATGTCTATTGGCGGGAAAAATTGTTGAGGATGAATATGATGGTGCCACATGGCAAATTGTGGTGCCAAAAACTTTTTTTTCATTATATATATAGATATAGATATAGATATAGATATAGATATAGATAGGTTATTTTGAAAATTTTGGTTTGTATAAGAAAGATAAGAAAATAATTATACCTATTAGATCTTCAATTAAATAAAGATCTATGACTCAAAGTTTTTAAGTGTATTTTTAACTTTTTATCAACCCCCATTTTTTAAACATTCATAACTCTTAGTTATGACATTATTATTATTTTTAATTATACCATTAAAACAAGTATTTTTTATCTTTAAAACGCGTATAGTGTTGTTATATATAAAATAAAAAAAATTACTGTTTCGATTGTATCAAAATGTTCAGTTAATTGTGTCAAAATATTTATATCATTGTGTCATTGTGTCAAAATGTTCAGATTATTGTGTCATATTGTATAAAAATGTTCAGATCATTATGTTATATGGTGCCAAATATTAAAAAAATAATCTTTTTTTAATTTTATAGATAGCAACAGTATATATAATTTTGACACAATAATCTGAAAATTTTATTAAAAAACTTAAAAGAGTTATTTTTTTTAATTGATCATTATTATCATCGGCCCTAACTGGTCATCGTTAACCATGATTGACTATCGATTATCCTAGTAAACCATCACCAATCCTTATTAACCATCAATACCCTTAACTGGCCACCCATAACTCTTACTAGCTATTAATGACAGTACTTGAATGGTATAGTAATAGATGAGATGAATTTTGAGACAAACGGGAAAATCTAAAATATTAACAGGGATGGGAAGGGGTTGGAAAATAGGAGGGAATCCAAAATGAAACTAGCTATTTTTAACTAATTATAAAAACAAATATAACAAAATATTAACCATATATGGTTGATTCTAATATGCAACCATTAGATAATATTGACAACAACAAACTATTCTTAATCAATATATGGTTAATATTTTGTTATATTTGTTTTTATAATTAGTTAAAAATAGCTAAATTACTATAGTTTACGACGACTTTACTACAAAATGACAATCACGTCAAATGACCTTCAACGAACATAATTTACCATCATTTGGCCTACGTGATCCTAATGTATCACCAACAATGGTTGATTGTCAATCAATCTAGTTGACCCTTAATGTTGATAATGAGCATCAACAATCATAGTTCACCATCAGTGGACTTAACTATGATCAATGTATCGATGACCATTTTATGTCGTAAGTGTCATAATAGGTCTTAAGGATTTGTGATGAGTCATTACATGTTATACAGTCATCATTGGTTGTATATCAATATGTTTCAGCTTGGTTCACCACTAATGTGCCAAATTACATTTTATAGTGTGTTTCATCATGGTTCATCACTATTGACCATCATTAATCATATCTGATTATTGCAAACCATTATTAAATCGTAATTGACCATTATTGATCCTAATTGATCTTCATCAACCGTAGTTGACCATCATCGAATATAATTCACTGTTAACAATTGTAACTGACAATCAAGGACCATATTTAATCATCGATCATCCTAAGGCTAAGTGTAATGGTTCAAGCCTCATAAAGCCCCACAAGGGGCATTATGTGCCATGTGGATCGCTGACTGGGTAAGGGCTTTATGGGGCATTATGTGCATATCTTAAACATGTAATAACACCAAGATTTTGTGATCCGTCAAACTTATTTCAAGCTAGAGAGTTCTCTTATTCTCTAGAGATCAGAAATTTCATTAATAAGTAAAGCGACATATACTTGATGCCCCACCCAAGAGAGAGAACCAAGTTCTACTAGACCGCTAAATGATAATTCAACATAAATCTCAAGAATGAATAAGACTAGGTTGTGTTTGACGCGCCATAAGCAAGCTTATAAGCTAGTTTTTTAACGTACCAAACATGTTTTTTTTTTAAAAGCTAGCTTTTTGTAAAAGCCCCGTTTGGTAACGTCAAAAAGCTAGATTTTGAAAAGCTAGTTGGAGTAGCGTTTCAACTAGCTTTTTATAATATTTTCAGTTTTATCCTTCCTTAACTTATAAATAAATACTTTTATTTATATTTATGACATGTACTTTTATGTCATTTTATATTTTTCAGCTAGTTTTTTTAAACATTATTTTTATCAGCTAGCAGTTAGCTTTTCACCTAATACGCAATACAAAGCCTAAAATTACAATTATGAGAAAACAGTAATCTGAGTCTTGAAATCAGACCACACTAGTGAAAGTTAAACATTGCATTAATGACCACACTAGTGAAAGTTAAACATTGCATTGCATTGCATTACTGGAAATAAGAAAAAAAATAAAGGGCTAGAAAACTCAATGATTAAATAAGAAGTTTCAAAAACCCAAATAAACCAAATAGTTCCAAGATTTTAAAAGTTTAAAAGTTCATAATTTGTAAAAATCATTAATGAAAAAACCCACAATAATCTTTAAGAGTTTCAAACCTTGAACTAGCTATATAGGTGCAAACTTCCTTCCTTTCCTCTTCATGCAGCAGTCTTCAATGTTGGAGTTTTGTTCCAGGCTGCTATCTTCATCATTAACAACTTTTTTTTTAACGGGTTTCTTTAATTTAGAAACTTCAACACGGCACCCGTCAACAAACGGCTTCTCAAAAGCAGCCCAATCAACAACAACCTCACTACCATTCTTGTTCCCAAACATAACATACCCCGGACACTTCACTTTCAACTTGGTCCGATGTGTAATATCAAACTGTTGTTTCAAACTCAATTCTCCAATAACCTCAACATCAATCAACATCATCCCGGCCGTCTCGTCCTGGCCCAAAAACATCGCGAGATCCGGGCTCAACAACACGTCGGTCCCGTTAAGGAACGGAGACCAGATCGTGAACTCGGGGCTGCCGAGGTAAGACGGAGGGATGGTTGTCGGGAGCGTGATCTGTTGTTTCCTGTAGGAGGCGTAAACCTCGAGTTTGTCGAAGTGGAAGGCGTAGCCCATATAGGTGTTCCGGGTGGAGATGGTGATTTGGAAGGTGGAGGTGAGGGTGGTTGTGGTGAGGTTGAAGGCGTGAAGTTTGGCACCGTGGAGGGTGAAATGAGGTGAGGGGGTGGGGGGAAACAGGTAAGTGGTAGGGATAAATATGATCAGCACGTAAGCAATGACCAAGATTGATATTACGAAGATTAGGATGATCGAAATTGCGATTATGTAAAATATTATTTCAAATATCTTGGGTACCTTATTGTCGTCGCCACCATCTTCGCCGGTGCTCATGGTGGTTAATTATATATAAAGCTACGAAGCGGACGGAAAAGGAAGCAGGGATTCCGGCCGGTGGTTAGAGGTTTGAAGCTTGGCCCTAAATTAATCAATTAGGATGTCGGATGTGAATATATATATTATTAAGGGGGTTTGAATAAGTTGATGATTCGAATCGAATACTGAACGTAAGTAGATAAGAATGCAATGAAGAGAAATTAGGAAACGAAATCAATCTAAGAAATATGAGAGATATTTGAAATATATAACAGATTGGAGAACCCTACGTGTATGTATGTGTATATATATAGTTTAATCCGAATTTTAAATTTGAAAATCAAATTCGATCACACTAAATTCGGACGAAATTTGAATTTTGGTTTACAACTTTAAATTAATTTCAAATAAACAAATTGGGTTGAGAGGCTCTTTGTTTGCATCTGAATAGTCTTAACGAGGCAACGTCTAGACCGTTTGTTTTACGCATCTGGTAATGGAATTAACGAGTAAATGAAATGAACAAGGTTATGAAATGGTTAAGGGAATGAAAAGAATTGATGATGAGAACATTTTTCTTGATTAAATTGATGATGAGAACGTTTCTTGATTAACCACGAAGAAAAAACGAAGAAAAACAGGTGTTTTAATGAGTTTTTGTCGTTTTTCGGCGAATGGTGGTGGTTGCCGGCAGCGAGTCGCCGGAAAAAAACGGGGCTGAAGAATGCTTTTTTTTCACTGTAGGAGCGGTTAGGAACCGGTTCCAATCATGGTCCAATTTTTACCTCTACGGACTCTATCTATCTACAACACACCCTAAGCCCAAGCCTCGTGTGTCTTGCAATAATCCCAACCCAACTACAACTGGGCCGTAAAATTCCATCCCACACCCTATGATACTTTTCTACTAGTTATTTTTTATTCTATAATTCTACTAAGTACTAATTTTAATACTTATCCCTATCATTTGGTGTAACAGATACATCCTTTACCTTCCAATATAAAGTTCAAAGGTTCAAATCCCACATGACACAAAAAATAATAAAATTATAAGACGAGTCAGAGATTTTACACAGACTGTAATGGTGGTTTTGAGTCGTTAATACTCATTAATTAAATTGATGATGAGAACGTTTCTTGATTAACCAAGAAGAAAAATAGGTGTTTTAATGAGTTTTTGTTGTTTTCCGGTGAATGGTGGTGGTTGTCGGCGGCGAGTGACCAGAAAAAACGGGGCTGAAGAATGTTTTTTCTTTCTTTTTTTCTTTTCTTAAACTTTTTTAAAGAAATAAATAAGTGTTTAATAATGTATCATTATTAGTAGGAGGTTCAAAACTATTTGAAACAAGATTTTGTACACGCTATCTAATTCGAAAATAACATTACATCGCCTAAATAAAACGAAAACAAAAAGACCATTAATATAGCTTCAAAACCACCATGAGCGCCCCGATGATGACGACAACAACCAATATATATATCTGACACACCCTTATGGTTCCTTTCCGGATTTATGTTCTGATTCTTGCACCGTCAACCTACACATGTCTCCTTTCATTTGTCCATTAAAAGTGATCTAAATGGAGGATTTCATAAAGAATTATAACAATGATCATACGCAAATCATCTAACTGCATAAATTCATTATTTTGTTTTTGCCCATCAAAAGCAACATTAGAGTTAAGTAAGGTTTTGTTAGTGCTAATTAAGTCGTCTAAAACCAGACGACTAGGGTTTTGAGATAAACACCAAAAATCTTTATTAATTAATCAAAACATAACATTCAATAATAAAACATAACATAGGTTTAGATAGGAAAACACAAACTTGCAAAACAAGAAAAGAAGTAGGTTGAAATAAGAAGATAGTTGGCTAATCGGGTGCGGACCTGCTTATAACCGTATCGTATACACCATCTAGATCACCTAGATGTATCTGGGACAACCTGCTTATATATTGAATAATGTATGACTAAAAAACTCAATATAAAAATCTTAGGATGCATGTTTAGTGGCAATATCAAAATAACAATAAAACATTTATAAATGACCCAAAATACGTACAAATAAGTAGTAGAAGCTAACATGGATTCAAACATACAGGGCCGGGCCAATGGACCAAGCTAGTGAAGCAAGGGCTTGAGGCCCCCAAAATTTTAGGTCCCATTTCAAAAATATGGTTCAAGAAGTTTGTGTATTAATAGATTTTGTTGTAGAAAATTTCCAAATTGTCAGCTAGTTCGAATTGTCAATAACATTGCGCTAGGCGTTTCTCTCATTCTCCCTGGCCGCCCAGGTTCGAAACATGTTTGATCTTTTTCCTTAACATATTTTCCCTATTTTCCGTTTAATTGTACTTTAAAGAGTGAATTACATATTATAACCTTTATACTTTTGAAAATTATGGATATTAACCTTTCTTAAAACTTATTACATAACACAACCTTTAAAGTTATTTTCTTTTCGAAATCAGACCTTTTCACTAACACCGTTAAAATCACACCGTTAGATCAGTCATGTGCAAGGCACATGATGGGTAGAGTTGTAATTTTACCCCAAAAAAAACCCTTTACAGATGACGACATGAAGAAAGCGGCAAAAAGCAGATGACGACGTTTCGTAACCCTTATTCTCGTCACTCCAAGAAAACGACAAAAATCAGATGACGACGTGAAGAAATCCGATGAGTTGAAGGAACCAGACGCGATTGACGATGGCAAATGAGGTTGAAGAAGTACGACGATTTGAAGAAATCCGTAAGTGTTCTTGCCAAAATCGACCTTGTTAACGGCTCATAGTACTGATTCATTATTTTATATTGAAGAACCTTATTGATTGTTGTTTTATAGTACTGATTCGTTGTTTTATATTGAAGAACCCTATTATTTTATATTGTTGTGTTTTTATAGCATTCCTTCAATGATTTACAAACAAATTCATAGTACTGATTCGTCTGAATAGTTGTTTTATATTTCAAGACATGAACTTTTAACAAATAAATGACATGCTTGTTTGTTTAATGTGACTCAGTACCTATTGAATGATGATGATTTTGATCCTTTCTTTGGTGAACATGTTGATGTGAATTTAAATGGTGAGAATGAGGGTAAAATTACAACTCTACCCATCATGTGCCATGCACATGACTGATCTAACGGTGTAAATTTAACGGTGTTAGTGAAAAGGTCTGATTTCGAAAAGAAAATAACTTTAAAGGTTGTGTTATGTAATAAGTTTTAAGAAAGGTTAATATCCATAATTTTGAAAAGTATAAAGGTTGTAATATGTAATTCACTCAACTTTAAATTCTCTCAAGCTAGTTGTAAGTTTGTTTCTAATATCTCTTCCGCAAATCAAAAGTCCAGCGACATAATTTTTTATAGAAAATTAATTATGATTGTTTTTCTTTTGTTGAAAATTAATTATTTTTTATTTTTTACTTTTTTTTATTTCCTATGCCTTTCTTACATTTTCCTAACAACAATTTAGTTTATTTTACTTAAGTATGTTTTCTTACAAATCTAATTCAATTTTTTATTTTCTAATCGTTTAATTCGCATTCTCATCTAAAACATGGTTTCAAATCTTTTTATGGATATAAATTCAATTCATAAATTCTAATTTGATGGCATTATGACACTAAATAAGAATGAAGTTATATTGGCTTATTTGAGTTTAGTTTAGTTGTATTGGATGCTAAATATTATTTTTGATATTTGAGCATTTGGGTTTAATATGCAACTCAAAATGATGATATTTCAGTGTGTCGGTTAATGGTTTCATCATGATTGTATAGACATGACACTGATTCTTTTATAATAGCTCAAAGTTAATTTATTATTACTTGTTTTATATATATCATAAAATATTACCATATTAATTTGAAATCAAAAGTTAGGAATTTGGTTATTCAAAAAATTCAAAAGAAAAGTTAACCTGAGGGCCTCAAATTTTGAGTTCGCTTGAGGCCTTAGAAAAACTTGAGCCGGCCCTGCAAACATATATAGCTCTTCAAGATCAACAAGTTTTATGCCAAAATAATCCACCCGTTGCATTTTTTCTGTCAACTAGTGATCTATGCTGTGAACCACCCTATTTATTTCAGTCTCTACTTCTGGCGAATACAAATGACCCAAAATTGGATTAATGCTAAAAGTAGAGAAACATAACTTGACTAGATTGGATCCTTCAACGGTTAAGTTTTTGGAAATTTACCCCATATTCTTATTTCTGCTTGAGCTGGCTCTCTCCCTTCTCCCAAAATTTCAAATTCATTGACTTTATTTGATGAAGAACAAAATCCCGCTTTAGAGGTTAGATTGGATCCTTCAACGGTTAGAGGGAGATTATGAGAAAATGGAGTGCAAAGAGTGAGATCATATCATATTTCATTGATTGAACGAAGGTTACAACTCAAAACATCATCGGCGCTCATGGTGGTTTTGAAGCTATATTAATGGCCTTTTTGTTTTCGTTTTATTTAGGCGATGTAATGTTACTAGCCACTTACCCGGGTAAATACCCGGGGTTGAAACGTAAAATATATATATATATATATATATATATATATATATATATTTTAGAACTAAAAAATTATTTTAAATAAAGTATTATAAATGTTATTATATTGTATGTATAATATTATTTAGAAAAATATTAAAGTATATTAAATAAAATATATTATTTGAATTAAAATATAATATATTGCATAACTCCATAAGTTGAAATTGTATATTTAGTAATTAGAGATTTTTAATTGTTCATTTGAGAACCAATTTGATTTGAGAACTAAAAATAACTAAATTGAGTCATAAGTTATTTACATGTATCCCCCCTTCCATGAATTGTAGTGCCCCCCCCCCCCCCTCCCCTGAAATTTATGGTTGAGATTTAGTTCTCAAAAGTTCTCAAAACAAAAAGTTCTAATTTGAACCTAACCCTATATATATATATATATATATATATATATATATATATATATATATATATATATATATTATTCAAAAAAATTCTATTGGTAGAACAATATTCAATAATAGTAAAAAAAGTCAATAACAATTACAAATTAAAGAAGATAGATTTATAGACTATATTTCTTGTTACATTGGTTAGACGACCGTCTTAATCCAAAATCAAGATCTTCAGACCCTTCTTGCTCTTCACCCTTGATAAAGCAACATATAATTGACCATGAGAGAACTTTTCTTATATATGTCAACATATATTTAACATTTAAAAATTACATAACCAACTTCAAAAAACATGTAACGACCAAAACTATTTATAAAATTATGGCGAACTCATATTTAACATTTAAAAGTTTACTTATACATAACCAGTTTCTTTGTTAAACTCGTTGCGTTCGGATAGAAAAAAAAAACAAAAAAGAAATAAAAAGAAATTATAAAGTCAAATAGAATAGAATATTAAAAAATTATTTTAAATAAAGTATTATAAATGTTATTATATTGTATGTATAATATTATTTAGAAAAATATTAAAGTATATTAAATAAAATATATTATTTGAATTAAAATATAATATATTGCATAACTCCATAAGTTGAAATTGTATATTTAGTAATTAGAGATTTTTAATTGTTATTTTATAAAATAAAAAAAAAAGACGTTTAAACATTAAGTTATTCATCAGTTTATTTTAAAATTTAATTGTCAATTATAAGTTAACCATTAATTACTAATTAGTAATTTTTAAACATTTATTATAATGATTTAAAATATTAACATTTCATAAACATTATTTAAATATTATATTTATTTTCAGTTCACCGGGTTTTATTGGAGATTAAAAGTTGGAGTTTTTTTATGGTATGCTAACCGTTGTAATGACGAATCATTATGTTGGAAGGATTGGTACTATTTTGCTTTGTAATGCTTTTGTTTTTTTCCGGCCTCTAGTGTCTTGCTAAAGTGTCGTGTTTTTAATGCCATTCGCCGTTCAAAAAAAATTACACACTAAATACAACACTCTTAAATGCACTTAAAAGTTATTTAAATAAATAAATTTGTCATTGAACTACAAAATTAATTATTTTAAACTTTCTTCATTCTTAAATGCACTTAAAAGTTTATTTTCAAACTATTAACAATACTACTTTAATTTAAAATTAAAGTCAATCATGTTTATTTTTACTAATGGACTTTTCTTTTCTATACAAATTGTCTTTGTGACTATACAAATATACATGCTCTTTACAAAAAACTTACCGGCCAAATTTGATCATCTCCATACCAAGACGAACATCAATCATAGCCAAAAATATCTACACAACCAATTCTAACATAAATTAACAATTTCAAGTTCAAAGATCAAAATCGTAGAGTTCATAATAAATTATTATAATATAATCTTAAAAAACATATTTAATTGGAAAATAAATAGTAAATAAAAACCCACAAATTGTTGTGTAAGAAGATATCAAACCAAACTCGCACCAAAGAGAACTGTGAACAAAGATTAAAGTAGGGTCACAATTGCGTCACAAGTAAACCACGATATAACCAATAAGTTGCATTTTCAAACACATCAGTCACCGCCTTAATAAAATACAATGACGTAAATGATACTTTAAATATATAAGCAACATTTACATAATAACAAAATTCGTCCTCAAAGATATCCACCCATAAATCCAATAGATTCTTTTTGTGCGACCTAAGCAAAAAGTAGGAAAATGAGACTTTTAACACATTCAGCCCGTTCTATTTACAAAAAAAATAATGTAACTACTAATAACATTGAAATAACTGACCTACATAAATTCTCTCAAGCTAGTTGTAAGTTTGTTTCTAATATCTCTTCCGCAAATCAAAAGTCCAGCGACATAATTTTTTATAGAAAATTAATTATGATTGTTTTTCTTTTGTTGAAAATTAATTATTTTTTATTTTTTACTTTTTTTTTATTTCCTATGCCTTTCTTACATTTTCCTAACAACAATTTAGTTTATTTTACTTAAGTATGTTTTCTTACAAATCTAATTCAATTTTTTATTTTCTAATCGTTTAATTCGCATTCTCATCTAAAACATGGTTTCAAATCTTTTTATGGATATAAATTCAATTCATAAATTCTAATTTGATGGCATTATGACACTAAATAAGAATGAAGTTATATTGGCTCATTTGAGTTTAGTTTAGTTGTATTGGATGCTAAATATTATTTTTGATATTTGAGCATTTGGGTTTAATATGCAACTCAAAATGATGATATTTCAGTGCGTCGGTTAATGGTTTCATCATGATTGTATAGACATGACACTGATTCTTTTATAATAGCTCAAAGTTAATTTATTATTACTTGTTTTATATATATCATAAAATATTACCATATTAATTTGAAATCAAAAGTTAGGAATTTGGTTATTCAAAAAATTCAAAAGAAAAGTTAACCTGAGGGCCTCAAATTTTGAGTTCGCTTGAGGCCTTAGAAAAACTTGAGCCGGCCCTGCAAACATATATAGCTCTTCAAGATCAACAAGTTTTATGCCAAAATAATCCACCCGTTGCATTTTTCTGTCAACTAGTGATCTATGCTGTGAACCACCCTATTTATTTCAGTCTCTACTTCTGGCGAATACAAATGACCCAAAATTGGATTAATGCTAAAAGTAGAGAAACATAACTTGACTAGATTGGATCCTTCAACGGTTAAGTTTTTGGAAATTTACCCCATATTCTTATTTCTGCTTAAGCTGGCTCTCTCCCTTCTCCCAAAATTTCAAATTCATTGACTTTATTTGATGAAGAACAAAATCCCGCTTTAGAGGTTAGATTGGATCCTTCAACGGTTAGAGGGAGATTATGAGAAAATGGAGTGCAAAGAGTGAGATCATATCATATTTCATTGATTGAACGAAGGTTACAACTCAAAACATCATCGGCGCTCATGGTGGTTTTGAAGCTATATTAATGGTCTTTTTGTTTTCGTTTTATTTAGGCGATGTAATGTTATTTTCGAATTAGATAGCGTTTATAAAATCTTGTTTCAAATAGTTTCGAACCTCCCACTAATATCTATCCACATAATAAATCAAGAGATGAATAAAAAGATTAATAAAAGCAAACTAAAAAAATTTCAAAACATCATCGGCGCTCATGGTGGTTTTGAAGCTATATTAATGATCTTTTTGTTTTCGTTTTATTTAAGCGATGTAATGTTATTTTCCAATTAGATAGCGTGTACATAATCTTGTTTCAAATAGTTTTGAACCTCCCACTAATATCTATCCACATCTATCCACATAATAAATCAAGAGACGAATAAAAAGATGAATATAAGAAAATTTAAAAAAAATTCAAAATTCAAACCTAGAGTTAATTTGGTAAACACAAACAAACATCCTTACTTCGAGGTGCTAGAGTTTTCTTCCATTTTAATAAGCTTCAACGGGACACCGGCCAACAAAGGGATTGTTAACAGCCGAAGAACCAACTACTACATCACTAGCGTTCGTTCTTGTTCCCAAGCATAATAATATACCGGGGGCAATTTACTTTCAACCGCCTTTTAAACATCGTAAAGTGACGTATCAATCTCGATCGTCCTGTAACTTCAAAATTAATCAACACCGTCCCGGAGGTCTCGTCCCGGGCCAAAAACAACGCGAGATCGTGGCTCAACGGAACGTCAGTCCCGTTAAGGTACAGAGACCACATCGCGAACCCGGGGCTGCCTAGGTAAGACGGAGGAATGGTTGTTGGGAGTGTGATCTGTTGTTTCCCGTAGGAGGCGTAAACCTCGAGTTGGCGGAAGTGGAAAGGGAGGTCGCGGTTTGAGTTGCGGAATGAGATGTCGATTTGGAAGGTGGTGGTGAGGGTGGAGGTGGTTGTGGATGAGAGGTTGAAGGCGTAAAGTTTGACGCCAAGGAGGGTGAATTCGGGTGAGGGGGCGGGGGGATTCAGGAGAAATTCAGGGATTACGATGAACATGACAAAATAGCCGTAGAGTGTACATACGTTGAACAAAAATATAAAAACGGCGGTGCACATTGTCTTGAAGACGATAGAGATTTTACTCCTCCCTCACCGAATACAGCTACGGCTGGAGAAATATAAAGGGATTCTTGCAAATATAAAGAGATTCTGGCCGAGGCTAGGTTTAAAGCTTGAGTTCTTAGTTAGCTAGTTAGCTAGGTTCTGAATATATGAATATATATATATATATATCTATAATTCTTTATAATAGAGATTGGAGAAAGAATGTTTAAAATTAAACTTTTAAAACATATACAAGTCAATAAAGAGGATTTACAAGTCTTGACTGCACACAACACTCTTGAAACCCTAGGTATATAAGTTTTCTTTTCTCATTTCTCATTTTCCCGTCATCCCTCTCAAACACTAGCTCTCTCTTGGCGATGGCGAAAACTGGGTCGCCGTCTCTCTCACTCCACCGTCCACTTCCCATAGACCACCGGCTGTCGCATTTGGATCTTCCTCAGCTTCATCGTCATCGTCTACAACAAATACATCTAAAAACAGCCGCAGGTATCATCATGTATCGATCTCCGGCCGGTTTCCAATGTTCTTCACATCGATGGCTATCTAACAGAGTAACAGGTACCATCATGTATCGATTTGTTTGTTATATTGTTTGCAACTTTAATCGCACAAATCTGTAGACAAATCTGCGTGTATTGTTTCAGGATCTGATGAATCATGTAGTCAGTGGCGAACCCAAGATATTTTTTTTTATGTGGTTCGGAAATTTTCGGTGTATAAATTTTTTTAATCGTCCACCCTATATACAGTTTTTTTTTTATCGTCCACCCTATATACAAATATTTTTTTAGAGCGTTTCGGGTCGGGTAGGGTCGGTGACGGATCAATCGGCATTCGAGAACAAAATTACAAAACAAGACAAAAATATAAAAAACTTAGAACAAACATCATCATTCCCCAACTTAAATAATTGCAAAAAACTTAAAACATGAACAATTTGTCAAAAAATTCATACAAAACAGTGTGAGTAACCTTTGTTCAAAAACATTCAAAAATCGGAACTTGAATAATTGAATATTCATACAAAATCAATGATTCACAAGTTCATACGAGTAAGAATTAGATGAAAAAAAGATAACAGACCCAGTGGCAGTGGCTAACCGCTAACTGAGTCCGAGTTCCGATTCCAGTGGTGAATTCCGGGCAGATTTCTGGCGAACAGCGTAAGGCGTCTCTGAAGCGGCGATCTGGCTTGATTCCGGCGAGATTCATGCTTGATTCCGCCTTTGAGATCACAACAGCGTAGTCGTGTTTCTCCCGCTCGTTCCAATGTTTGCTTCTTCTGTTTACGACTAGCGAGTGGCGAACCTACCCGAATTCTCTATTTTTTACATTTTTAGGCCTAGACTAATGGTTGGGCACTTGGGCTTTTTCTAAGTTTTCTTTGGGCTTTGAATAAAAAACCCGATTCGTCTTATTAATAATTGTGTCAAATGGATTTGAAGTCATCTGTAAAACTCTTTACAATCATTTTGTGAAAAACATTATATTGTTTTTGAAGTAATACAATTCTTCTAATCATGATCACATTTAAGAAACTATTTCTTTTAAAAAGTTTATAATCTTCGACACCTTAGTAAACTTTTGTGAAAAGGACTAAGAAAAAAATTATCTAAGGCTAGACACATTAGTGAACTTTTGTCAAATGTCAAATTGGTCGAATGAAAAATGTCTACTTTAAATAAACCGAGTCTCATAAATTGTATTCTTCAAAGGTCCACATCTTGCCACCTTTAATTTTTGATCTTTTTATATTGCAGGAAGAATACAAGGCAGAGGTGGTTCATTCAACTGGCCTAGAGTTAAAGATAAACAAAAAGTGTCATGGTACATTGTATAGTTCACTTCACTATATATCTCTATATATATATCTATACTACTTTATAACCAATTCTTAGTGTTTGTTTATGTTGTAGTTTATTTTACATGTCTTTCTTATTTTCAAATTCAGTAAATAGATGCCTGCCTTCAAAATTCAAGATTTCAATGTGTTTTGTCTGTTTTTTTTTTCTTTCTCAAGGATCCATCTGCATAGTTAGGATGCTGACGTGTTTAGGTTTACTTGAGCTCCGGTTTCTATAGGTTTATAGAGACGCTTTTGTAATCTCCATTGCTTGCTGAGGTTTCATATCTCTCCTTCTTACAACCACTTCTAGCTTTATTTCAAATATATGTATCCCTTCAAAGTTTTATGATTGTGTTTTTCTTCATGCACCAGATCTGAGGGTGATGAAGAAATGGAGGATAATAAATGAAAAAAATTATGAATTTTTGTTCCATAATTGCTTTGATTATGTGGATATTAGGGAGGACATACTGATTCTGTTTGGTCTGATTATGCTTGATAATTGATGCTGAAGATGCAGAAACTATGGTACTCCCTCTTGATGAAGGCAAACATTGTTAGCTATATAATTAAGAGTGGAGCATTTTGTATTTATAAATGTTCCTGAACTTTTTATTCTTGCATAAAGAAGCAAGCTAGCTGACCCTTTCTATCGGCTTGAACACCAAAAACAGGATTTAAAGAAGAAAAAATAAGCAGAACCATTGTTTGACACTAAATTATTACCGTCTTTCATCTTTGGATCACTGCTTTTTATTAAAAATTTGTTCGTTTTTTTGCATCTTGTTATTGAGATCTTAGTTTTTTGCTTTCTTAACGAGGCTATTTTATCTTATTTGTGGCAGTTTTGCGGGCTATTTCTTTTGTTTCTTCCTTTTGTTAAGTTTCATATTCTTATCTCTGGTGTTTAATTATTTGTGACAGTTTTGTAGGTTATTTCTCTGGGAGATGCATACTTTAGCGTTGGAGGTAGTCTAGCTAATAAATAGAAACCTGATTGTTAACTCGGTAAATAAACGATATACAGTAGAATATCAAAAGTTTAAAATTAAAAAAAACATACTCAAGAAAATTGGAAAACATAAGAGCATAGAAATTAGAAAGTTAGAAACTCCACCAACATTTGCTTTACTCCTCTTCAAAAAGACATTGATCTCTAGCAAACCGATCTTCACCGATGTGGCCTAAAAACGTTGGAGCAATGGTGGTTGGTAGTGTGATCTGTTGGTCCCTGTAGGAGGCGTAAACGTCTAGTTTGTCGAAGTAGATATCTGTGCTCTCATCACTGTTCCGGGAGGAGATGGTGATTTGAAAGGTGGAGGTGAGGGTGGAGTTGGTTGCGGAGAAGTTAAACGCATGAAGTTTGACGTCCTGGAGGACGAAACTCGGATACAGGTCGGGGGTGGGGTAAAGGACACAGAATACGACCAAGAGTGCGATGACCGTAAATACGATCATAAAGATCAATATGGGTGTGTCAGATTGGTCGCTTTTGGCGCTCATGGTACGTGGTTTTGAATTGCTACATACGGTAGAAGTGATCATATCATATCATATGTATCCCTCCCTTATATATATAACACAAGTATAATATATTTGAAAAGGATGTGCATGCATCCGAATTTGAATTTCAAATAACCAGATTGGATTAAGTCTAATAATGCTCGTCTAAATCATCACATTATTATTAGTGGTTGAATCCAATCCTGATTTCCATGATATAAAAAGATAAATTTACTCTCCTATTTCACCTTATAAAATGGGAAAAAGACGAAAATGCCCAGATTGAAGAAAAAGATAACGGAAATGCCCATTTGAAAGTCAACATCCACATTATGCCCACAATTACAGTCGCCACGACTTCAATTAAGGGTCGCCACGACCCAACCAATAAAAATCCGACACGTGTTACCGTAACAGTCGGCACGACCGTAGAATCCCCGACAACGACCGTTAAACCGCCGACAACGACCCTGCCACGTGTAAAACCAAAAGTCGTCCCGACATTCCCTGACGGTCGTCTGACACGTGTCGGGGGTCGAGACGACCACCTATATATATATATATATTTTTTTTATAATTTACGGGGTCGTTGACCAGTCCGTGGGGTCGTTGACCTTAACAGTCGCCACGACCGACATGTAGGGTCGTTGACGAGGACACGACCCCGTTTTAATTTTCTGAAACCCATCATTAATTTGAAGTGTTTGTGATATTTAACACAACTCATCATCAATGTTCATTAATGTTTATAACACAACACAACTCAGATTGAATTTCTAGACCATTTGCACTATATATATCACAAACACTTCAAACCACCCGTCTTACTACTGAAAAAATGGAATTTCATAACATCGTTGTATGCGTTGGCGGGAAATGGGAAGAAAGGAATAACGTATCCGAGTACGTACCTCTTAATTGCGTTCGTCGTGCAACCAGTATGTACTCAAATTTAACTTTTCTTAATCTGAAGAGACTCATTTCTACTCGTTTTAATATCGTTAGTATTTCTCGAATATCTTATAAATTGTTGACATATTGTTTTCCTGTTGATATTATGGATGATACCGATATTTCAATTTTTTTTAAAGTTGTTGCGAGTAATAAAAAAGAGCCTATTTATTTGTATGTTGTTGACGACTCAAGCTCAGATTCGAGTCATCCTAAACCTGATTTAAATATTCCCGATTTAAATATTCCCAACGATGATTATCTTCATGATAATATTCCTTCGAAAGAGTATGCTTTCAATGAAAAATGTGGCTCTGATAACCAAACTCCTAACTTTTTCAAAAAAGAAGAATTTGTTTATTCTGAACGTGTTCCTGATACGTTCCATAACAGTTGTGAAAATGACCGTTCAAACACTGATTCAAAGAGTAACTCTACCTCAAAGAGTTACTCTGCCTCGTCCTCTTCACATCCTATAATGGAAAAAGTTTTTAAGGACAAAAAGGCACTTAAACTGGAAGTTGCGATGTTGGCAATAAAAGAGTGTTTTGAATTCAAAGTTGGAAAATCAGATAAAAATAGATATACAGCTACATGTGTTAATGAAGGATGTGAATGGAAACAAATCACAAAGTGTCGCCACGACCATGGTAGCGTCGCCCCGACCCGATGCCGTTGACAAAGTACTAACTGCCGTTAAATGTATTTAAAAAAAATTTGAAAATTATTACTATATATTGAGAAACTCCCATTGAGAAAAAGTCTAACGAAAATTTTCAAATATACACTAAAATGGATAACGATGAATATAGCTCACAGCCCGTTAAAAAAACCTCTGATTCTATTTTTTCAAAGTGGCGGCAACCAAAAAACAAAAGTACAGGTTCTACATCTTCTGCTGAGACTGCTGAAAGAGAGGTTGAGAAAATAAATCCTCGTGTGTATGCACAGCAAATGCTTCAACCAAAACGACGAATTGTAGAGGAAGAAGGTAAACGTCGTTGGGCAATTCCTGATGATGAGTCTGATCATTGGTCTAAAAATGTCATGGATTTTTATACAAAAGGAGATAAACCTTTCTGTTATTCTGCACTATTCGTTAATACGAATTTAAAGCTTGACACAAGATTTTGGGGTGCCCTTTTAGGATACGGTTCTTTAAAATCAATGGTACGTTTTTTGTTATTATAGTTATTTTTTATTGGTTATTTTATTAATAAATAATGATTCGTTAATTTTTTTTTTCTTTTTTTGCTACCAGCATATTGAAGGTTGGGTTGGAAGACTAATGCAAATGAGAAATCGACAACAAATTGAGGTTAACTGGACTATTTTACCACCCGATTTTTATGAAAACTTAATAAACTCTTGTAATAAAAATGCAGTTCAGTATGTATCAGGAAAGTTTAGCATATATCCGTCAATCTTAAATCTGAAAAATATATACTTTCCAGTTTGTTTAGAAAGTGAAAAATGGTCACTCGTAGGAGTTGATCTAGAAAATTATCAATTGGTGGTTTACTACTCTTATCCATTCGACGGTGATAAGTATAGACAAATTGTTTTACCTAAGCTTTGGCAATTAAATGTTTATTTAACTTGTTTGTTGGTGAAAGTTGGATACTGGAAAAAAACACCTCGTCAAGAGAGGGTATTTTTACATGAGGTAAACGATGATCACGTCCGGACCTTGAAAGACATGCTTGGAAACGAAGCCGTTTACGTTTGTATGCTAATGGAGCATCTAGTGACTGGTAAACCTCTCGACAAGACAAATGAGTTTAAATCAGTTTGTATGGAGTATCGGCGTTTCATGGCTGATACATTTTATTTTTGGCGATGTTTGCCACGTCCATTTTAAAATAGATTAGAGGAGTGAATATTGTTCTCTTTTTTTTATTGGCTATTGTTTAATCTTTGGGATCCCTTAATCTTTTCTTATATTACCGTGTTTGTTATTTTTTATTTTTAATATTTCTAATCTTTCTCTTGAAATATAATATAAAAATAAAAAATACATTAAAACATAACTTGAAACAAAAAAATACAAATTACATTAAAAGAGCTTGCTAAATTAAAATTAAAATTTATAACTTGGATGATCTTTTAGCGTTACCCAAGATTCAAAATGCTCAAACTCGTTACCCTCACAAATCCGGTAACTATCTTTAGACAACTTCAAAATATCATCTTCGGTGTAGTGATGTGAGGCTTGGCTGGAAACTCTTCTAAAAATATCATTAAACCTTCTCATTTTGTATCGCATTTGATGCCAATGAGAGATAAGCTCATGAATTGTACGTCTAGACGGAGTAAGGTAACGAGAGTAAAAATAACGACTGACTTGGTGCCAAAACCTATTACCATATCTTAACTGCGGCACTCTTTCACGAACTATTAACCACGAAATTACAAGGTCTTCCTCCTCTCGTTGACACCAAATCGGTGAAGAGTTAAGCATTTTGAGAACAAAATGCATAAGGCAAAGGTGAGTGAGCAACTAGGTAATGTAAATATATATAGGAGAATAAAACTAAATGATAAAAATTAGAGAAAAAAAAATTAAAACGGGGTCGTGTCCTCGTCAACGACCCTACATGTCGGTCGTGGCGACCGTTAAGGTCAACGACCCCACGGACTGGTCAACGACCCCGTAAATTATAAAAAATATATATATATATATATAGGTGGTCGTCTCGACCCCCGACACGTGTCAGACGACCGTCAGGGAATGTCGGGACGACTTTTGGTTTTACACGTGGCAGGGTCGTTGTCGGCGGTTTAACGGTCGTTGTCGGGGATTCTACGGTCGTGCCGACTGTTACGGTAACACGTGTCGGATTTTTATTGGTTGGGTCGTGGCGACCCTTAATTGAAGTCGTGGCGACTGTAGTTGTGGGCATAATGTGGCTGTTGACTTTCAAATGGGCATTTCTGTTACCTTTTTCTTCAATCTGGGCTTTTCGTCTTTTCCCCTTATAAAATCCAATCTAACTTGTTTTTTTCTTATTCTCAGATACACTTTTTATGATATAAATATGATTTGTGATTTCTTTTAATATATTAAATAATAATTTAATTACGAATGATATAAATCAGTTATCTAAAATAGAATAATAAAATTAAAAAGGTATCTTAAAATAAAAAGTAAAAATTAATTTGGGTTAAAAAAACATATTTAATTTGTACACTAAAACTCTAATTTGTTGACGTCGCCCACGGTTAAGGTCATGGGATCCAGGGGCGGACCTACCCTATGGGTAGGGGCAGCCCCCGCGACCCCTGAACCGTTAACGCGAAGAAGGAATTTTTTTCGGGGTTTTACGTTTTTGGTATTTTGCGACCCCTGAAACGAATTTTTCGCGACCCCTGGAAGAAATTTTATGGCTTTTACTTAAAAATATGATCAAAAGCCCCTTAAAAATATGATTAAAAGCCCGTTAACTACCTAAAATTTTTTTCCGGGGACGCTGCCCCCGGACCCCCGTTAGTCCCCGCTACCCCTGATATTTTTCCCTGGATCCGCCACTGATGGGATCCATAGTCGTGTTCAGGCCCTTCACGATCATGTTCGAAGAAGACAAAAATCTCATTTTTCATGTTCAATATGATATCTACTTTGTGGTATCTTCTGAAGACCCTTGAATTTTCTGTTATATTTGTAACAAGTTAAGCATGATTATTAACATCTATGTTATAACTTAAGTGGTAATGTTATATAACATTAATGTGGTAGTTGGGTTAGTTAGATGAGATAAGATTTCTTAACTCATTATCTATTGGTTTTCCCTAGATACACAAGGGGCCAAGTTGCCCACTTATTCAACAAACTGGGAAGCTTTTTGAACTATAAGGGTTGAAAAAAAAACAGAAATCACAATGAACAAACTAGTAATGTACTCTTTATATATTACTTTTGTTATAACCGGAGAGTTTGGATTGCATGTCCACGCGAGTGAACTACAAAAGGCATCACCTCGAAAGGAGTAAAAATTTATTTGGATCATATACTTGATTAACGACTTGTTTAAAAAGATGGTTGAATAAATAAAAATAAGTCATATTGGGTATATGGTCGGGTAATTATGAGATGTTTATTGAGAGCGTTAAATGTGATTAGTTCCATGTTTTTATACGTTTGTAATTGATTTCAGGTGCCTTACACATAAAGAAAGCATTTTGGATGATTTGCGGGAGCTAAACGGAAGTTAGGATGCTCTGATTAACGCTCGAAATCAAGTTTGGAAGCAATCGGGAGAAGTTTAGGCCAAGGCACTGCCTGGGGCTATCAGGGGCGCCCTCTGCAGTGTGATAATGAGCAATTATAGCGGGTAAATTAATTAGCAGGTACCGTGGCATAATTTTGGTTGACAACGTCCAGAGCGCCCTCTCAGCAAAATTCCGATTTTTTTAGTTTTTTCTTGGTAATTAAGTCATACTTTTAAGGCTACGGAAGGACTTCTCCATTCTAGCCGTTTGGGAGCTTATTTAGACGATTTTGAGAGCCAAAACACTTTTGGATTATCAACTATTGATATCGATTGTTCAATTCGCTAACTTGTTCTTGTTTCCTTATCGATTATTCAGTTCAGTAAATTTTATGACCACCTAAGCTAGCTCTTACATTATCGTAAGAGTAAACGTTCGCACTGATCCTCTTATGGACTTCCTTGTTATAATCAATCAAGTACAAGTAAGAGTTTGTAAACTTGAACTCGGAGAGAAACATTTTCTCTCCATAAGTTTTCTGAACCCGAATTCAATCAAGTTTTCATTTTTAGGCAATAGTTTGTTTTGAAACTTTTTTTATTTTTAAATCAAATCAAGATATCAACTTTTGCATTTCTTAGTTTTTAATCTAGTTCAGTAAAATAATCAACTTGACAACATCGTCAACCACAAACACTTCCTGGTGTGATACCTGGCTTATACCCAATCTAATATGGTAAATGGGGTCATAAATCTTCTATCTTCAAACGGTACCTTCTACGTCGATCGTGTACATAATCGGCTAGAGATGTATATGTAAATTTTTAGGTAACTAAATCGTATAAAAGGGTATATCTTTAGATTCCGTACCGTCTCATACGCTAAAAAAAATTTATAAATAATCCATCCAATCTTATACATACCTGATTACCTGACCTCATGCCATACTATTTATTTTGAGATTCGGATATTCAATTCAGATTCGAATTTGACTATAAACCATCTTAAAAAGCACTTGATATTTTATGAGAGAATAAAAAGATATAAGAAAACTTTTTTAAAAATTATAAAAAAAAAGAACATTAAAATTTCAACACCAAACTTTAAACTTCAACGTAACACTCTTCTTCAACAAACGAAAGCTTGATGAAGGAACCACTAACATTATTATGGGGTCTTCTTCCCAAACGTGACATATGTCAGAGCAATTTACTTTCATCTTATGATAACTATAACTACTATCGTTATTGACGAATTCATTATTTTTTTAAATATAGTCACTATTTTCAAATGTTTCACTTTAATTGAAAACATATTTATAAAATAATTTGGTTATGGTCAGATTGGTCGCATAATGCAAATATGACACAATAAAAAAACATCGTCATTAGAATATAATTACAAAAATGCATAATATAAATACGATATTCTTTACGAAATAGAAACGTCTTATAATTGTTCCCTATAAGTTTTCATCTTTGAAAGCTTGAAATTTCACCAATCTTGATTTTTCTATTTCAGGATTGAGATGCTCATAACCAATTGAATGTTGCAAATTCGTTGGAAAGGAAAAAAAGAGACAGTGCGTGAACTACGGAGTACGCACTAGGAGCTATTTGAATTCAAGAATCTTTTTAACTATTTAACTACATGTTTGGGCTAGGTTTAATTTTAACAGTACTATTGGTAATTTTTTTGAACTAAAAACATCCGGTTACCCACGACACATTGTGACCGCATTCTGTGCGAGTAACCAGAACCCTCTATGTTGCACAGTTATCCTAAAGAAAACACATCGCTCAAAGGCCCACTGTGGTAAAATCTTTAATCCACCTATATAATATTTTTACATTTTTTTGTGTCATGTGGTATTTGAACCTTTGACCGCCACATTGGAAGCTAAAGGGGTATCCACTCCACCAAATGGTGGGGGTCCCATATTAACAAAAACAATTGTTGGCCCCTTCTCATATATTGTGCTTCGTTTTATCGAATGACATTGTGACAACCACTTCCTACATCCAATATTTTCTGCCACGTCATAGTTGTGACTTTGCTTATTTTTTTTTCGGGTTCACACCGATTAAATAGAGGATTTTCACTCCTCATCTGGTTCACATCGATCTACTATCTCTCTCTCTCTCTCCCCCCCCCCCCTTCCCTCCCTCCCTCCCCCCCCCCCTCTCTCTCTCTCTCTCTCTCTCTCTCTCTCAGTCTCTTTCTTTCTCTAAAAATGAGACGCCCGACATGTTAGTGGTTGTTGGTGGCTGGCTTAGTGACTTTTGTCATCACCGAATATCCAATGGCCGGATGGGCGATGGTTGGGGTTTGCGATGTGTGGCTTGTGATGGTTATTGCGACAGTTGTTGTCGCCGGCTTACAGACCACGTTATGGCCTCTGTTGCAGCTTCGTCACTTGGATCTGGACCTTTTTATATAGGTCTAGGTTGATGGATTGGAGGCAACAGCTTAATGGTGGTGACTCGTTGCGATGATTCATCGGCGACAACAATGATTTCATTGGTGGTGATGCTTTGACATAACCGGTGTCGGCATAGGTTATATCTACGTTGTCACCGGCTTTGAGGATTTCTTATTTTCCGATGATGCATCTCAGCATTGTTGCCGACTTTGATGGTTTCTTATTTTCTGTTGGTTTCTTTTTAGGGTTACAAACAGCTCCGTCACTTGGATCTGACCCTTTTTATATAGGTCCAGGTTCATGGATTGGAGGCAACAACTTAATGGTGGTGACGCGTTGCGATGATTCATCGGCGACAACAATGATTTCATTGGTGGTGACGCTTTGACATCACCGGTGTCGGTATAGGTTATATTTACGTTGTCACCGACTTTGAGGATTTCTTATTTTCCGATGATGCATCTCAGCATTGCTACCGACTTTGATGGTTTCTTATTTTCTGTTGGTTTCTTTTAGGGTTACAAACAGCTCCGTCACTTGGATCTGACCCTTTTTATATAGGTCCAGGTTGATGGATTGGAGGCAACAACTTAATGGTGGTGACGTATTGCGATGATCCATCGGCGACAACAATAATTTCATTGGTGGTGGCGCTTTGACATCACCGGTGTCGACATAGGTTATATCTACGTTGTCACCGGCTTTGAGGCTTTCTTATTTTTCGATGATGCATCTCATCATTGCTGCCGACTTTGATGGTTTCTTATTTTCTGTTGGTTTCTTTTAGGGTTACAAAACCCGTTGAGGGACACCCTCTCACATATTACATATCGTGCTTTGTTCTTTATCCAATGGCATTGTGACAACTACTTCCTACAACCAATGATTTTATGTCACGTCATGGGCGTAAGGTGTTTTGGTACAATCAGAATATGTCTTGCTGAGATTGTTTTTGAGAACCCATTTGGGTTTTCAAAATTGGATTATTGTTTTATCTTGGCTATGATGATTTTTTTTTCTTTACAATTAAGACTTAAGTGGTTTTGGCAACAACAATGTGTTCGAACTGTTCTGTTACCCCACTTGACTTCCGTATATGATCTGAGCGGGTAGCACTATGATGAATGGCTTGTAATATGAGCCTAATATTACTTTCTTACTTGGCTATGATGATTTTTGTCTTTATAATTTTAGACTAAAGTGGTTTTGACAACAACACTGTATTCAAACAGTTCTCTTACCCCATTTAAGTTATGTACATGATTTGAGCAGATAGTGCTATGTTGATTGACTTGTAATCTGAGCCTATATTACTTTGTATTTTTATATATTGTTGGTTTTTAATATATGTAATTTGATACTAATTGATAATAACATTTTTAAGGAAGAAAAATTAATTTTTGACCCGACGCGAAGCGTGGATTGGTACACATTCTTGTAAATCTAACAAGGCGTATTCGTTTGATACAATTGAAGTAATTTATCAAAATTAAAGGTTAATCCAAACTTTAAATTAATTTAGAATGTTTATCTTTGAGGTATTTTTTTTTCTAAATATAGCATTGTCTGATACTTTCGTTTCTCCTTTTAGGGTTTCTAATAGTATCGTTTCTCCTTTTAAGGTTTCTGATTTTTTTTAGAGTTCGTGTATCGTTCATGAGAGTTCGATCTTATGAATGTATGTTCATAGATCAGTATATTATGGTAATCTGAGTGTTGTTGTGAGTGATTGTTAGTCTGTATATGTTTTGATTCTCTTTGTAAACTTGGATATGATCATATTTGTGTCTAACACTTACGTTTGGGTAGTTTTTTTGTTAGATCCATGGCTCTTGACATGGTATCAGAACTAGTCGTTGTGGCTCTACTATCGAGTCAAGGTGTCTCCGCTTCATCTTGTATCTAGGTTTTCTACATCTGAAACCATAATTGGATCTTCTATCACAACCGGATGACAACAGTGTTATTACATCTTGTATCAAGACTTCTCCCCTCGAAATCCTAACTTTGGGTTCCAGATAGAGGGTTGATGGTGAAATGGTTTTTGTCTACGTTGTTGCTTGTTTTCTGTCCTAGTATGTATAACCCTAAGTAAATGGATATGATAGGTTTACGGAGAAACCTATAAACTCCAAATAATTAACATGCAATTAAGTAACTACAAATAATTAACATGCAATTAAGTAACTCCAAATAATTAACATGCAATTAAGTAACTCCAAATAATTAATAATGGACATGACTTGTTTGAGCTTCACAAGAATATGGGTATCAACAATCGTAAAGCGGGGATGATGCAAGTGATTAATTATCCTCACTTCTTGTTGGTTCCTTTGGAAGGAAAGAAATGAAGTTGTTTTTCGGCAATGACAGCCTTCGATCTCTCATTTGGTGAAAGAATAGTATCTTGTGGTACAACAATAGGGGTAAACGAGAGACCGTTGAGTGATCCGAGTGGTGTAGTTTCAACTTTTGATGTTTTTGTTATTCGTTTTTGTCCTTTTAGCTTCTTGCTAGTGGCGTTTGTGTTTAATGAAAGTTGTCGTTAAAAAAAATAACTACCTACAATTCATTTAGATAATTTTCTCTTATATCCTTTTATTAATAGAAAATGCACTTAAATACTAGAAACATCAACCGACTGACAAATGGAAATAATCGAAATTAAAGAAACATGGCAAAGTGAAAGACTTCATAGTTTTGGTAATAGAAACATAGATTACGAACACAAAAAAAAAAACAAAAACCAACGTACGTCATGATCATTTCCCTTCCATAATAACATGCAACTTTAACCAATATAAGTCTTGCTTTTAACTCCAACACGACAGTCTCGATCTTCAAACGGATGCTTAACGACCAAATTCCCAATGACGTTATCAACAATATTATTGTCCTTAAACGTAATATACGCCATGCAATCTACTTTCAACCGTGATCGAAACGAATACACGCTATCTTTCGATCTCATCCGTCCACTACCTTCAACACTAATCAACATCTCCCCAGCCAACAGATCTTGCTCTAGAAACGCCGCAAGATCAGGGTTCAACGAGACTTGAGTCCCGTTAAGGTACGAAGACCAAACTATGGCATCCGGGTTACTTATGTGCATAGTAGGAATCAATAATGTTGGTAGTGTGATCTGTTGGTTCCTGTAGGTGGCGTAGACGTAAAATTTGTCTAACTGAAAACCGGGGTCGTAGTTACGACAGGAGATGGTGATTTGGAGGGTGGAGGTGAGGGTGGATGAGAGGTTGAAGGCGTAAAGTTTGACGTCTTGGAGGGTGAAGCTAGGTGAAGGGGTTTCGGCGTACAGGTAAAGTAAACCCGGAAAAATAAGAATTAGCGCAATTAGGGTGCAAATAACCATGGTGCATGTGGCGAATATCCCGCGGCTGTTGACATGGCCGGGACGGTGGTGTTCTGCGGTCATGGTGGTGATTAAATATTAATTAAGCTACGAAGGAGGAATTGAAGGATGGCGTACGTGGTCGATCGAGCTCTGAAGGGGAGGACAGAAATATATAGAGGGAGGGAGGGTACTTTATCAATTATTAGTGAATTTAATTAATATATCGTTAATTTGAATTTGAACGAAATATTTAAATATCTTCTTTATATTTATGTTACGTCTTATCATAAATTTTAAAAAAAATTTACATCACTATTTTTATATTTAAATTTTAATAGATAAATAAAGACTACTAATCCACAAATATAGGTCTTTTAAGTTTGAAGGATAATAAATGTGATTGTAGAGTGTTTTTTAAAAATTTAAATTTTATGAATAAATTTATTTTTTGATAAATTATAAATGTAAATGCTATGTATATCTATAATCTATAATATTACATATAACTAAAGTGAAATTTAATATCATTTTAATTAAAGTGTCATCTCTAAAATTTAGTAAAGTGTTATGTGAACTAATTTACACATTATATTAGAAATTAAATAACTTATACTTCCCTAATATATATCCCACATTTTTCTAACATTATAAAACAGATAAATAAATAAATAAATAAAAACATCCAAAATGATAACATCTCAGTTTTTTTATTTCAAACATGTCAATCTAATTATATTCAAACTTATATTAATTAAATACAAGTTTTTTTATCCTTATGTGTTACACGGTTGAGTTTAAAAAAAAACAATAAATACAATCATAATCTAAGACAATTATGTATTTTTGTAACTATCTAAAAATTTACCTCAGCAAGTATAGGTGGTTTAGAGGTTTTACGACAGTGGACATTTAAATTTAAATAGAATAAAATATTTTATATTACATGTATACTATTTAATATAAATATTATTATGAATAAATAAGTATTATATATAAAAGTATTAAAGTATATGCAGTAAAATATATTATTTTAATAAAATATAATATATGTCTAATAGAATATTAACCTTAATATTAAAATTTCCGAGAGGTGTTACTATGAGAAGTTTGGTTTAGGTAATAATGTATGAAGGAATCATAGCCATTAGATTATCGACTAAATGAAGATCTATGACCTAAAGTTTTTCTGTGTAGAATTAAAGAGAAAAAGAAAAGATGGAATGACATTTTTTATTTTTTATTAAGTTCCCCCTATTTTTTAAACCTTCATAACTCTTAGATACGACATTATTTTTTTTTTAAAATTACACCATAAACGAGTGTTTTTTTAAACGCGTACAGTGTTGTTATATATAAAATAAATAATAATTACTTTTTTGATTGTATCAAAATGTTCAGATCATTGTGTCATATTGTGTCAAAAACTGAAAGAGTATTTTTTTTTAATTTTATATATAGCAACATTATACGTGTTTTAAAGATAAAAAAACACTCGTTTTATGGTGAATTTTTTTTTATATAATGTCGTATCTGAAACTTATGAATGTTTAAAAAAATGAGGGAATATAATTAAAAGTCAACAAAGATGGCTAAGACCAAATTATCTATTCTTCCTTTTTTATTAGATCAAGTTCCAATGTCTGAGATTTATTTTTATCTTTCTTACCAAAACCAAACTTTTTATTTGAACTTCTCTCTATTACTACTTATAAACATTGTGTAACTTTCTGTATCATCCCTATTGCACATTATACAAGTATTAAGCATAAGGTACAAACTAGTTTAGCAAAATTTAGGTTGTACATTGCTTGCCATATTTAAGTGGACACGTGGCCACTTTAATTCTTAAGCAACCTTGTCGCTCATCTCAGTCTTATCTCCATGCTTTATTGTGAAGCTTTGTGTGTATATTCAATATTTGTCTCTCTTTCATTTTATTTGTGCATATTTGAATCTTTCTCTCTTCTTCTACCATGGCCTCTCTCTCTCTCTCTCTCTCTCTCTCTCTCTCTCTCTCTCTCTCTCTCTCTCTCTTTCATCGATGTTTTCTCTCGTTATGCTCATATGGTGGTAAGTGGTGGTTTATTGTCGCCTTTGTTTCCCTGAGTTGCTTAATTTGTGTTGTCATTATCAGTTTAGTGTAGGGCTTGGTTGCGTCGTTGCTTCCGTCTCTAGATGCGGTCTCAGGCGTGACCCCCTTGCACTGTTAGCAATTAATCACTCAGATCTGAAGATGATGTGTAGTGTGGAGGCCGGTTTGGATGATTTGGGTGAATAGATTTGAGTCGGAATTAGCTTCCGCTTCTTTGTTTATGGGTTACAATGGTTGTGATAATTTGGGTATTTTGTTGTTGGGTTATGATGGCTTTGTTCATGGGTTATGATGGTTGTGATGATCTTCCTCTTTCGATATGAGCTTAAAAATTGCGTCTCTGTCACTTTTGATGGGTTACGATGGCTATGATGATTTGGGTATTACAATATTAGCCTTTTTAGATGGGTTATGATGGCTTTGTTTAGGGGTGTTCATCGAATCGAATTCGATTTATTTGAATTGTTCGAATCGAATTATTCGAATTTTTAACTTCTAAAACCAAATTCGAATTCGATTAAAACCAGTCGAATGCGAATCGAATAATCATAGTCGAATTCGAATCGAATTCGAATTTATTCGAAAAAATTCGAATAAAAGAAATCTTTAGTTTCATAAAATTAACTTTTCAATAACTTTTTTTATAACAATTCAATAATAACTTTAAAATAGTTCAAAACATATCCAAAATGATAGATACCAAACAAGTCCGAAGCGATAATAGAACCAACGGCAAAACAAGTATCAATGTACTAGATAAAAAACCAAAAAACAAGCCAAAGTCAAGCAAACGATAGATCCAAATAAGCAAAAAATATGCTAAGCGAACAACAAAAATACATTTTCCAAATATACTAAAATGGACTTATGTTAAATGTGAGTCCAAAAATACTAAAATATTGATATATAATTTACATAATATATATATAATTATATATATATATGAAATATATAAAACATATATATTTGTATCTTATTTGAATTATTCGAATCGAATCGAATTTGGAAAATCAAATTCGAATTCGGTTCGAATTCGGCTTAATTAATCGAATCGAATTAGGATTCGATTCGAATAAATCGAATAAGGAATTCGAATTTCTTATTCGAATTCGAATCGAGTCGAATTTCGAATTATTCGAACGGGATTCGAATAATGAACACCCCTATGGGTTATGGTTGTGATGTTCTTCATCTTTCTATCTGAGCCTAAAATTTTTGTTTGTCACGTTTCATGGATAGCTGTGATGGTTTGGATATTCCAACCTGAACCTAAAATTAACATCAGTGTCATATTGATGGGTTATGAGGCTATGATGCTTTGATGGTTTATGTTTTATGTTAATATGACTTTTTTAGGCTATGATGAATAGTTAAATGCAATTCATTATCGTATTAAAAAGCAAAAAAAAATATGTTAAAAGTTAATATGCATAAAAATATCATTCTGGTGGGCTTTGTATCTATTTTCTTTTTACCCACTGTTAAAACCAATTTTGATCCAATCATCACGTAAATGAGTCAAAACTGACACTTCTAATGAACCCAGTGAACGGACACTATACATTGACCTAACCTCTGCTCTCTATATTGTACAGGATGTCCTAATTTGGACATTTGGTCAAACTCCTTTAACCATTCGATTTCACACAGCTTCGCACCACTAAGGTTGTTGTTTAATGCTTACCACACAGGTCTTTGTTTCTTGTTTAGAATCACACAGATCTGTTTCTCTTCTTCTTCTTCTCTCACGTTGTAACACACAGTTACATGTCTCTTTCTTTGAACTCTCAAACCACACAGGTCTTCTCCTTAACGAACACAAAGATCGTTTTTTTTCTTCAGTTTCACACAGAAACTTTAGTAGACTCGCTGTCTGCTTCACATGGGTCTCAATCCCCCTTTCTTCTTCTTCCGATCCTCCCATAATGAGCCTATGGCTATGATACCAAATGTTGGCTCAACCCTTTGTATATTATGATATTTCAACACAGAAGAAATATAAGTATGGTATAAGATTTAGTTGATTTTTAATGTACTCTTTATTCATTACTCAAAACACTTAAATAGACCTCAAAATGCATACGGGGAACCAAAAGCAATAAACCCACTAGACCCACTACTTCACTAATCAACCATAAATTAGGACCCACTACTCCATTATTTCACACATTTAAAACATAAATAAAACATGACTAAATAAACTAACTTGCAGTTTGACCCATATTCAAAACCCGTCAAGATTAATCCAATATGGTAAACATTCTTGTAAATCTAGCAAGACGTATTTTTTTTCTAAATATAGCACCGTTAAGAAAGTTTTCAAAATTAAAGGTTAATCCAAACTTTAAATAAATTTAGAATGTTTATCTTTGAGGTATTTTTTTTCTTAATATAGCATTGTCTGATACTTTCGTTTCTCCTTGTAGGGTTTCTGATATTTTTTTAGAGTTCTTGTATTGTTCATGAGAGTTGGGTCTTATGAATGTATATACGATTATATGTTCATAGATCATTATATTATGGTAATCTGAGTGTTGTTATGAGTGATTGTTATTACGTCTTGTATCAATACTTCTCCCCTCGAAACCCTAACTTTGGGTTCCAGATAGAGGGTTGATGGTGAAATGGTTTTTGTCTACATTGTTGCTTGTTTTCTGCCCTAGTATGTATAACCCTAAGTGAATGGATATGATAGTTTTATCGAAAAAACCTAGCTATAAACTCCAAATAATTAACATGCAATTAAATAACTACAATATTCCATTTAGGATAATTTTCTCTTAAATCCTTTTATTAATACAAAATGCACTTAAATTTGTTGCCAATTGATGAACTAAGGCTCTGATTTCGTATCTAGTATGTTTTATGGTGATTAAATCTTCTGATGGAAACCTAGATGCCGGTGACTTCGACCTAAAATTCAAGTTTTGGCATGAAAGCTTTATATATGTGAAATTAAGTCTTGAATTTAGGGGTTTGGGAGAATCTAAGGTGGCGTTTGGTTCATGGAATTCAATGGAATTGGAATTGATACTTTTTTCTTTCGAAATTGTTCTTGATTGGGTAACAAATGAATTTGAAATGCAAATAAATTCTTTTAATCAATGAAATTTGTGGTCATGCAACTTTCCTTCATTAAAGCGAGTGATTTCTAAGGAATGTTGAAATAGTACTAAATATCATTGATTAAAGGAATTCGTTGCATTTCAAATTCCTTTGTTACCCAATCAAAAACAATTTTAAAAGGAAAAAGTATTAATTTTAATTCCATTGAATTCCGCGAACCAAACGCCGCCTAAGATGTTAATTGCTGATAATATGATAATTATGTGTTACTTGAATTTCTTTGAGTAGCTTAATGTGCATTGTTGCAAATAATTGTTATATAGCATCATATTATGTAGTATGGAATTGAAGCCAAACAAAATAGGCTATAATTTATAGAGAAAAAGACCAAAATGCCCATTTTGAAGAAAAAAGGAACGAAAATGCCCATTTAAAAGTCAACACCCCCAATATGCCCACTGGTGCACGGTCGTCACGACCCTAATGACGGTCTTGACGACCCTAGGTCCATCCAGCCAATCAAAGACAGCCACGTCACCACATACGGTCTTGACGACCCTAGTGACGGTCTTGACGACCCTAGGTCCATTTTCCCAAAAAAAGACCTGTCATAAAGTCTTGACGACCCTAGTGACGGTCAGACGACCCTGCAGGAAGGTCGGACGACCCTGCAGGAACCTTAAATTTTCAAAATGCAATATCTCTCTCAATTTTCAACGAAAATCACTTCTGTAAATTGCTATGGATTCGTATGAACGAGACGAACATATCTAGCACCATTGTTGATATGTTTTAAACCGATTTGTAGGTCCGATTTTGAGCTCCCGACCCCCGACACGTGTAAAGCTTCTAAAATGGCTTTGTTCATGGGTTATGATGGTTGTGATGATCTTCCTCTTTCGATATGAGCTTAAAAATTGCGTCTCTGTCACTTTTGATGGGTTACGATGGCTATGATGATTTGGGTATTACAATATTAGCCTTTTTAGATGGGTTATGATGGCTTTGTTTAGGGGTGTTCATCGAATCGAATTCGATTTATTTGAATTGTTCGAATCGAATTATTCGAATTTTTAACTTCTAAAACCAAATTCGAATTCGATTAAAACCAGTCGAATGCGAATCGAATAATCATAGTCGAATTCGAATCGAATTCGAATTTATTCGAAAAAATTCGAATAAAAGAAATCTTTAGTTTCATAAAATTAACTTTTCAATAACTTTTTTTATAACAATTCAATAATAACTTTAAAATAGTTCAAAACATATCCAAAATGATAGATACCAAACAAGTCCGAAGCGATAATAGAACCAACGGCAAAACAAGTATCAATGTACTAGATAAAAAACCAAAAAACAAGCCAAAGTCAAGCAAACGATAGATCCAATAAGCAAAAAATATGCTAAGCGAACAACAAAAATACATTTTCCAAATATACTAAAATGGACTTATGTTAAATGTGAGTCCAAAAATACTAAAATATTGATATATAATTTACATAATATATATATAATTATATATATATATATGAAATATATAAAACATATATATTTGTATCTTATTTGAATTATTCGAATCGAATTTGGAAAATCAAATTCGAATTCGGTTCGAATTCGGCTTAATTAATCGAATCGAATTAGGATTCGATTCGAATAAATCGAATAAGGAATTCGAATTTCTTATTCGAATTCGAATCGAGTCGAATTTCGAATTATTCGAACGGGATTCGAATAATGAACACCCCTATGGGTTATGGTTGTGATGTTCTTCATCTTTCTATCTGAGCCTAAAATTTTTGTTTGTCACATTTCATGGATAGCTGTGATGGTTTGGATATTCCAACCTGAACCTAAAATTAACATCAGTGTCATATTGATGGGTTATGAGGCTATGATGCTTTGATGGTTTATGTTTTATGTTAATATGACTTTTTTAGGCTATGATGAATAGTTAAATGCAATTCATTATCGTATTAAAAAGCAAAAAAAAATATGTTAAAAGTTAATATGCATAAAAATATCATTCTGGTGGGCTTTGTATCTATTTCCTTTTTACCCACTGTTAAAACCAATTTTGATCCAATCATCACGTAAATGAGTCAAAACTGACACTTCTAATGAACCCAGTGAACGGACACTATACATTGACCTAACCTCTGCTCTCTATATTGTACAGGATGTCCTAATTTGGACATTTGGTCAAACTCCTTTAACCATTCGATTTCACACAGCTTCGCACCACTAAGGTTGTTGTTTAATGCTTACCACACAGGTCTTTGTTTCTTGTTTAGAATCACACAGATCTGTTTCTCTTCTTCTTCTTCTCTCACGTTGTAACACACAGTTACATGTCTCTTTCTTTGAACTCTCAAACCACACAGGTCTTCTCCTTAACGAACACAAAGATCGTTTTTTTTCTTCAGTTTCACACAGAAACTTTAGTAGACTCGCTGTCTGCTTCACATGGGTCTCAATCCCCCTTTCTTCTTCTTCCGATCCTCCCATAATGAGCCTATGGCTATGATACCAAATGTTGGCTCAACCCTTTGTATATTATGATATTTCAACACAGAAGAAATATAAGTATGGTATAAGATTTAGTTGATTTTTAATGTACTCTTTATTCATTACTCAAAACACTTAAATAGACCTCAAAATGCATACGGGGAACCAAAAGCAATAAACCCACTAGACCCACTACTTCACTAATCAACCATAAATTAGGACCCACTACTCCATTATTTCACACATTTAAAACATAAATAAAACATGACTAAATAAACTAACTTGCAGTTTGACCCATATTCAAAACCCGTCAAGATTAATCCAATATGGTAAACATTCTTGTAAATCTAGCAAGACGTATTTTTTTTCTAAATATAGCACCGTTAAGAAAGTTTTCAAAATTAAAGGTTAATCCAAACTTTAAATAAATTTAGAATGTTTATCTTTGAGGTATTTTTTTTCTTAATATAGCATTGTCTGATACTTTCGTTTCTCCTTGTAGGGTTTCTGATATTTTTTTAGAGTTCTTGTATTGTTCATGAGAGTTGGGTCTTATGAATGTATATACGATTATATGTTCATAGATCATTATATTATGGTAATCTGAGTGTTGTTATGAGTGATTGTTATTACGTCTTGTATCAATACTTCTCCCCTCGAAACCCTAACTTTGGGTTCCAGATAGAGGGTTGATGGTGAAATGGTTTTTGTCTACATTGTTGCTTGTTTTCTGCCCTAGTATGTATAACCCTAAGTGAATGGATATGATAGTTTTATCGAAAAAACCTAGCTATAAACTCCAAATAATTAACATGCAATTAAATAACTACAATATTCCATTTAGGATAATTTTCTCTTAAATCCTTTTATTAATACAAAATGCACTTAAATTTGTTGCCAATTGATGAACTAAGGCTCTGATTTCGTATCTAGTATGTTTTATGGTGATTAAATCTTCTGATGGAAACCTAGATGCCGGTGACTTCGACCTAAAATTCAAGTTTTGGCATGAAAGCTTTATATATGTGAAATTAAGTCTTGAATTTAGGGGTTTGGGAGAATCTAAGGTGGCGTTTGGTTCATGGAATTCAATGGAATTGGAATTGATACTTTTTTCTTTCGAAATTGTTCTTGATTGGGTAACAAATGAATTTGAAATGCAAATAAATTCTTTTAATCAATGAAATTTGTGGTCATGCAACTTTCCTTCATTAAAGCGAGTGATTTCTAAGGAATGTTGAAATAGTACTAAATATCATTGATTAAAGGAATTCGTTGCATTTCAAATTCCTTTGTTACCCAATCAAAAACAATTTTAAAAGGAAAAAGTATTAATTTTAATTCCATTGAATTCCGCGAACCAAACGCCGCCTAAGATGTTAATTGCTGATAATATGATAATTATGTGTTACTTGAATTTCTTTGAGTAGCTTAATGTGCATTGTTGCAAATAATTGTTATATAGCATCATATTATGTAGTATGGAATTGAAGCCAAACAAAATAGGCTATAATTTATAGAGAAAAAGACCAAAATGCCCATTTTGAAGAAAAAAGGAACGAAAATGCCCATTTAAAAGTCAACACCCCCAATATGCCCACTGGTGCACGGTCGTCACGACCCTAATGACGGTCTTGACGACCCTAGGTCCATCCAGCCAATCAAAGACAGCCACGTCACCACATACGGTCTTGACGACCCTAGTGACGGTCTTGACGACCCTAGGTCCATTTTCCCAAAAAAAGACCTGTCATAAAGTCTTGACGACCCTAGTGACGGTCAGACGACCCTGCAGGAAGGTCGGACGACCCTGCAGGAACCTTAAATTTTCAAAATGCAATATCTCTCTCAATTTTCAACGAAAATCACTTCTGTAAATTGCTATGGATTCGTATGAACGAGACGAACATATCTAGCACCATTGTTGATATGTTTTAAACCGATTTGTAGGTCCGATTTTGAGCTCCCGACCCCCGACACGTGTAAAGCTTCTAAAATGGACCTACAAATCGGTTTAAAACATATCAACAATGGTGCTAGATATGTTCGTCTCGTTCATACGAATCCATAGCAATTTACAGAAGTGATTTTCGTTGAAAATTGAGAGAGATATTGCATTTTGAAAATTTAAGGTTCCTGCAGGGTCGTCCGACCTTCCTGCAGGGTCGTCTGACCGTCACTAGGGTCGTCAAGACCGTATGTGGTGACGTGGCTGTCTTTGATTGGCTGGATGAACCTAGGGTCGTCAAGACCGTCACTAGGGTCGTGACGACCGTGCACCAGTGGGCATATTGAGGGTGTTGACTTTCAAATGGGCATTTTTGTTTCTTTTTTTCTTCAAAATGGGCATTTTGGTCTTTTTCCCATTAAAGAAACATGGCAAAGTGGAAGACTTCGTAGTTTTGGTAATAGAAAATGCAAGAAACATAGATTACTAACAAAACAAAACAAAAAAAAAAAAAAACCAACGTACGTCATGATTTCCCTAATTCCATACTAACATGCAACGTCGTTAATTAGTATAAGCCTTTCTTTTAACGACGTCAACACGACAGTTTCGATCTTCAAACGGATGCTTAACGACCAAATTCCCAATGACGTTATCAACATTATTATTGTTCTTAAACGTAACATACGCCATGCAATCTACTTTCAACCGCGATCGAACCCAATACACCCCATATTTCGATCTCATCCATCCACTACCTTCAACACTAATCAACATCTCCCCAGCCAACAGATCTTGCTCTAAATACGCCGCAAGATCAGGGTTAAACGAGACTTCAGTCCCGTTAAGGTACGAGGACCAAACAACGGCATCCGGGTTGCTTATGTGCATCGTAGGAACCATTAACGTTGGTCGTGTGATCTGTTGGTTCCTGTAGGTGGCGTAGACGTAGAATTTGTCCAACTGGAAACTATAGCCGTCGTAATAATTATAGTCGTCTTCGTGACCGTTACGACAGGAGAGGGTGATTTGGAGGGTGGAGGTGAGGGTGGAGTTTGTTGTGGATGAGACGTTGAAGGTGTAAAGTTTGACGTCTTGGAGGGTGAAGGTAGGATAAGGGTAGTCGGGGAACAGGTAAGCGGCCAGGAAAACGAGTCCTGTAATAAAGAGAGGTAGCGTAATTAGAATGCAAATAAACACGATGAACGCGAAGAATATCCTGCAGCAGCTTTTGACATGGCCGGGACCGTGGTGTTCTGCGGTCATGGTGGTGGTTATATATTAAGCTATCGAGCTCTGAAGGGGAGGAGAGAAATATATATATATATAGAGAGAGAGAGACTTTATCAATTATAAGTGCAGCTAATATATCTTTAATTTGAATTTGAATTTTTTTTTTTTTTTCCTTTAATTTGAATTTGAATGAGAATATTTAAATATATCTTCTTTATATTTATATTACGTCTTATCATAAATTTTTTAAAATATATTTTATATCACTATTTTTATATTTAAATTTTACTAGCTAAATAAGGACTAGGACTCGGTGAATATTCTAGTCAATTACACATATATAGGTCTTTTAAGTTTGAGTGATAATGAAAATGATTGTAGAGTGTTTTTAAAAAAAATAAATTTTATAAATAGGTATGTTTTTTAAATAAATTAGAAGATAAAAATAAACACCTATTAATTCTAAATGCTCTTAGTTAACATTTAGCAAACCAATAAATAAAATTTAAAAAAAATATATATTTGAAAAGATTTAGATGTAGTTATAAACAAATAAAGAAAATTTGAAACGAACAAATAGAATATAAGAAGAAATGCATTCACGTCTACATAACCTTTTTAAATATCATCAAATTGTAAATCATATCATGTCATTAAATATAAAAAAAATTAATTCACATGTCAAACTTTCACTAATACCACATAGGGAAAATCTTATTTGTTATTTTTGCGGAATTTATAATTAAATATTTATAGAGAATGGCAATTTAAATTGTCAATTAATATTTGATTTGACTTTCTAAATTTTCATAAATACCTAGAATTCCCAGAAGTCAATATAAAAATTTTAATTTATTAAATATTATTTTTTTAAACTGTTTTAAACATTAAATCTTTCTATAGATTATGCAAATTTAAGTTATGTTTTAATTTTTTTCAAATTCAGCCTATCCCTTTATAAGTTATGACGGATTAACAAACTTTAAATATTAATTAACCAACAAATTTTAGAAATTTAATCTATTATCGATTTAAAATATTAACAGTTTTTTAATATAATTTATACCAATATTTTACAATCCATAATTTTAACTTCTCTCTCAATTTCGTAATATTAATTAACCATAAAAATTCTAAAAATTTGTCCTTTAATATTTTACATTTTTAAACCACTATTTTACAATCCATAACTTTAGCAACTATGAAAACAATTTAAGTGGTTAATCCTCAATTTATCTCATTTAAATTGAAATCGCTAAAAAATTTTAAACTTAAATTTTTTAAAGGAAAATTTAAAAAACAACTAAGCCATAAATTGCGGAAATTAAAGTTATTATCAATTTATTTTAAAATGTAAATTAAAATAATATGTTAACCATTAATTACTTATTAGCTTTTTTAACATTAACTAACCCCTACATTTATGAAATTTTAAATAATAATATTTCAATAATATAATTTAACCAATATAGTTATTTTCAGTTATAAAGTATCCACGTTTAATGTATTCTAATCTCTCCATTGCTATTAGAGTTATAAACTTCTAACACACCAAAGTTTTATAACTTGAATTATATACGTGTGTTATACGTGTTAAGTAGCTAAAACGTATATTGATATGGTTTACAGGTTAGTAAATGGGTAAAGGATAATAATTGTAACTACTATACGTGTTTATATTATAAATACATATGATATATGTGTTAGATAGCCAAACGTGATAAAACGTATGAAAATGCATATTTACCTGTTAACGGGTAATGAATTGATAAAAGATAGGGTTATACACGTGTTAGTTGATGAAATGAAATAAATATGTGTTCTATAACAAAGATAATTGTTATGCATGATATCAACATGAAATACGTGTTTAGAAGTTAATATGATAGGATTAAATGATAATCGAAGGAAAATACATTTACACGATTGTAATATGTTAGATATATGTGTAAGTATACACACACACACACACACACATATATATATATATATATATATATATTCTAATGGCTTAAATGCATGTGAAATATTCATTTAATGAATATATATGTGGTAATACGTGTTACAATAGTTAAACATGTGAAAAATAAATAAGAACGTATCCGTACGTTGAAATAATGGTTAAAAATTAAATAAATACATAACATATACGAGTAGTATACGTATTTATATGTATTTATATGAACCCGAGGCTTAGAAATTATTATAAATGTGTCCTAAGGTGAATCGGAGCATAAAATAATAAGTATATGGAAATAGAGGGGCTAAAATGTAAATTGATAAACAATATATATATATATATATATATTTAAATATACGAAAGTATATAAACCTTATCAAAAGGTACCCCGAGCCCTAAAAATATTAGAATTATGTCCCATAATGTTTTGGTACATAAAATGATAAAGAAATAAAAGTATGAGGGGCTAAAGTGCAAAATAGTGAAATATATACATATATATAAAGAAATATATATATACGTATGTAGGGAGAGGATCATTTGAGAACTTTTGATAACCATTTTGAGCCACTAATTATATATAAGGAAATCCCCCCCCCCCCCCCCCATGAATTTGAGTGGTTCCCCCATGAAAATTAGTGGCCCAGAATGGTTCTCAAAAGTTCTCAAAACCAATTGGTTTTCATTTGAACCTAACCCTACGTATGTATACGTATATCACCGAGCATGTCTCGAACCTTAGAAAATTTTATGAATATGCCCCATAATGATTTAAAGCATAAAATGATAGTTAGGTAGAAGTCTGGGGGTTGAAATGTAACTAAAAAGACACAGGGACCAAAACTGTCATTATGCAAAACTTGCCAGGCGGTACGCGAGGGATGCCTTGCGGTACGCGGCCCGTCCCTGACACAGAAACAGCCACGACAGCGCCTTGCAGCCCAAGTTTGATCCGATTTGCTGGTCATATCATGTCGTTTTTTCTTGATTAGTCACCATAGTCACGTAGTAGACCCCCCTGCGCCTCTAACCACTATAAATACTCGATCAATTGCTCCAGATTCAGTCACCAATTCATGAAAATCCCACTTAAAAACCCTCTTTTGAATAGAGATATTCATCTGCTCAATTCGATCTGCTTGTTTAGAGTTTGGAGCTGAATTTCTGCAGTGGAGCTACCCTAGGTATGATCTAAAATAACCTATCTCAGTTTTTGGAAATTCGATCTCCAAGTATGATTATTAAAAATGCATAAAAACTAGGCTTCTTGAGCTTGTTTTGCCAAAATCGGGTGATCGGGTGGGAATTAGGGTCTGAATTTTTTCAGGTAATCCTAAAATAATGTGTTTTAAGAAAGACCTAAGTTTATTTCACAATAGGAGAAGGTTTGGTAAAGGTTTTGTTAACTGGTTAAAATTAGGGTTTTCGTAACGTTACTCTGCCCAAATTGACTAAACGATGTTGAATTAAACTTTGAGCATTTAAAGGATATTATAAAAGTTTATAATGAGTAATAATCTAAGTTGGTTTGAATTAAAAATGAGTTTTGATAATAAAACAAGAAATTCGTGAAATTAGGGTTTTCCAAATATGATTATTTAATATAAAATAATTCAGAGGGTATGGGGACTTGATTTTTGGTATGGCAACATTTTTTTATATATAATAAGTATATATGAAGTTAAAATGGATAAATATTAAAGTATTGAATATACTGAGTTAATCGGATATTTAGAAGTTCGTGTGGACCGGAAGGGTAAGCGCCTGTACACTAGGGTTTCTGGAAAAGCGGGGGTGTCGCATAAATCCCAAATGGGAACTGACATATCTCACTGGGTGATCTCGGAGTGAGCGTTTACCTATAGGAATGAGCGTCTTCGTATTATCGTTAAAAGAAAAGGATAACTGCCTAAAGGGCATTTTGGTCATTTTGATCTTTAAAAGGAATGAACTTAATAATTGAATATTATTAAGACAATAAGACGTTAAAATAAACATAGAAAGTGTTTATTATATTAAACCTTGCGTTAACGCCATACAATACGCGATTATGTTTGACTGAAAGGCATAGCGGAGGTTTTGTCTAAATTAACTGCTTAAGAGAATAAAGTGAGTTCTATGAGCCCATTCTTTAAATGTTTTAAATGTTTTAAATATTTTTGGGCTGATATACATACAAATGTTATGAAAATATATTCAAATGTCTTATAACTGAGATATTACCTGTTTTAACTGTTGGAATTGGTAAAAGGTTTTTGATTAATATATACATGAAAGGTTATAAAAATATTATGAAAATAATTACTGATGAAATGTTTTACAGTATTAAATTGTTAATTTGAAATATACGTGAAAGGGTTATAATAGTGTTTACGGGTGAAATGTCCTAAAATGTTAAAGCTCCTAAATTGCTTTAGGAATATTATATATGAGAAATGTTAAGAAAATGTGTTAAAATGCCTTTTACATGTTTTGTGCCGATACACATACATGAAATGTTTTAAGGCCTATAACTGTTTGAATGATGATTACCTGTTATAAACTGTTTCCGGGAAAGTTATAATAAATGGGTAATGTAAAGGATGTAACTTTTATATAAAGTTTTGAGAAACGGAAAATGTGAATGGTTGGTCTAAGCTTGCGCATGCGAATAAATGTCGTGTAAAAATAATCTTATTGGCCTTGTTATGATTATAAGGTATAATATATACTGGGATGATCCTATATCATATTCGTTTGTATTAAAGTGTGGTGGATACGTTGCGGTACTTCCTATATATAAACATCTGTAATACAATAGGAAATGTTATAGATTCAGTCCAGTATAGGGTTCACTGGAGTTCGAACAAAGACCAATAAAATTATATTTATAAAACACTTATTTCATATACGGGTGATTGACTGGTGTTATAAAGGTTATGAGTCCAAATACAATGGTTATTTAAATAGACTTTCGAAAAGGATAAAAAGGTTGTAAAGGTTTTAATCTAAGCGGATATTGTCTAGTGAAAAGAGAAAAAAGGTGGTTATACAACTAGAAGCGGGGAACGACGGTTCTCCGGGGTAGCGACGGCTGCTCTATGACTGATACTCGGGTGGCGACGGTTGCCCGAGGAACTAACGTGGTTCCAATAGACAATGCTTAGTAAGTAAATAAATGACTGCTTATAATATTTCGTATCTCTTTAATGTTTTATACCTAATGATTATTTGCACAAGAGAGGATCTAGGAGACCCAGAGTACTTTGAGTACTAAACGGTTTAAAGGTTACGTTTTGATATAACATTGTAATGTTTATACTTGTTAAAAGGTTGAACCGTTAAAAGGTTAAACGGGTAAATGGTTAAATGTAGAAATTGTTAAATGATTAAATAAATGAATGTTTTGGTATAACTTTGTCTTATACCTGATAAATGTTTAAATGTTATGTTTTGGTAGAATGCTTATACCTGATAAATGTTTAAAGAATAATGGTTTTGAAGTTATAGTATAAGTCTGTTATACTTGATAAATGTTTGATAAAAGGGGGCCGTTAGGCCAAGCGTTGGAATAAACTTTCGAGGTAAAGGTAACGCTTTTTAAAAAACGTAGAACTCACCAGCGTAAGCTGACCTTTCCAAAAACATATGTATGTCAGGTGATGACGATGTTTAAGATATCAAGGAAAGGGCTTTGGTGAGGACAGACTAGGTGGGCAAGCTATCAGGAAAGGACTCGGTAGTAGACTGGCAATAGACATAGATAAATTCTAGTTGTTAGATTACGTTGTATCTTCCTTACTGTTGGTACTTGGCTTATAAATAAATAAAAAGTTTTTAATTTCTGCTGCTTAGTTATCTCTGTTGTACCATGTGTTCATGATTAAATTCGATTAGTGACCCCTTTTGAAGCCAAATCTGGGAGTGGGCGTCACAAAACTTAAATTTTTTAAACTTTCCTAATTGTTTCTACACTTAAGACTATATTTTCAAACTATTAGACACCCATCATTTTAATTTTAATTTTAAATAACTCACATTTATTTTTAGTAATTGACAAATATACACACGTTTATTTAATTTGTAAACTATTTCATAATATTATTTTGATATAATTATCATTCATATATGCTACATATCAAAACTTTTAATTAATTTATTAAAAAATGGGTTTCAGCAGCCCCATCATTGTTAGTACATTGTTCATGAGCTACTTGCATATTACCAACGTTTTCGTTGTTGATTAGTGATACATCTGCAAAATGGTATGGGTCTAAACTTTTTTCAATAATTTTTTTTATTCGTACGTTCATAATATCGAATTGGTAATTACGATATTAAGTAAATCTAATTAAGAACATAGAATTGGTAATTAATTTACCATCTTTTTAAAAACATTATATTTATATGTATATTTTTTTAGTATCTTTAATTTCAAATTCAAATTTAATTAGCATAAAATTCAAATTTAAGTGGTTAAAATTTATAAAAATATAGATTTTTGTTTATTTTTTATAAATATTCACCTGATAATATTCTAAATTCTTTACATGTCTCTAGCATTCTAAATGAATTCATTCTATATTTTTAACCGTGAAGTAACTTTTGTGGTCATAGATAGATTTCTTGATTACTAGAGAGTTGATGTCTCATGGTTTATAAAGAGAGATTTTGAAATTAGCAATTGATGTAAGAAGTACTGAAAGAGCATAATTTGGGTGAAAGTATAACTTTATTGGTCACTAGATTAATAATTTTGACATTAGCATTTTGTCTTGAAATTAGCATTTTGTTTTTATATTCATAGGTGCTACATGTGTTTGTGAGTCCGAAGAGCATTTTGATTAGCTTGATACTTATAATGGCATTGAAATTCTTTGAAGTAATTTTACTCGAGAGTAATTGAAAAAAAAACTCCATTAAGATAATAGAAATTGTTTACACGGTAAAGTTATTTTGGCATATGTACAACAGAAAATTTAGTTTTATGGCTACACGTGTTTGGAATGTTATTAAAGTTAATGTTTTACTTATTATTGTCGGTTTGTTGGTAAGCAAATTAGAATGTGCATCTGTTTTTTTATCTTCTTTAAATAATTATATTTTAACTTACTTAGTTTTATGTTATATTTTATTTCATATTTTTTTATAGTACAAATTGAGGTACTTATCCGGATTATTAGCTAGTGTAAATGTAAATGCTATGTATATCTATAGATAACTTTTTATATAATTTTTTTAATATTACATACTAGGTTTGTAACCCGTGTGTCACACGGAGACGTATAAGTAAGTATAACCAAACACAATATAAGTTGGTTTTGGTGCGATCTTTTATGTTAGACAAAGCATCACAAACAAAGTCTACCATGATTATAAACACAAGAAATAACGCGGAAGCAGAGGAGGATGCGAGGAAGAGAAGTAAGTCGAGCTAGAAACATTAGTGTGTAATGTGTGTGACGTATCAAAACAATTTTATCTATGTATTAAGACTTATGTCTTGAGTGGATTTGCATGTGTGAGGTTGATTCAATAATAATGTTGCATATAGCAACTTAATGCCAACTAATGGCTTGAGTGGATTTGATTGACACCAAATGCAGTATTTGTAAGAGATATCCTTTCCCAGCCTTCACCACTAAATTTTTTAGAGTCACTGATCCTAGTTCTAGTTCAACAGCAGGCTCTTCAAGAGCATCCTCCAAAGTATTTACTGGATTAGAAGGTTCTTTAAATAAGACATCCTCTTCAGTTTTTTCATCACATCTATCTAAAATGCATATTCCATAGACCCATTTTAATCATTCCATCACCGGCACAATCCTTATTTTAGCATACTCATCACCCGAGCAATTGAAAGCATTTATCAAAATAACAAGTTGCAGTATACTCCCTATGATACCCAAAACACTTTGCCAAATATCCCCGAATTTCACAATCGGGCCAAGTCTTTGCCGTTGACTCATTAAGTCTAACAGTTTTAGGTTCATATATTTGTTTAAATTTATGTTGTTATTCACTATTTGTATTCAAATATTGACTCATTAAGTCTAACAGTTTTAGGTTCATATATTTGTTTAAATTTATGTTGTTATTCACTATTTGTATTCATATATGATGAAAGACTAAACACCTTGACCCTTAATTTTCCGGGATTCTGGAAGGAAGGAATCTGCTACTGTGTTACCATGTGGTACTGGTGGATGTGACAATTACTTCAGAAGGTTGGTGTATTGTTCTAATTTGCTAGAACTGAACTGAGTCATGAAGTTCGTTTGAAGAATCTACCACAACCTTTAAGAGAATTTATACAAAGGGTTGCTAACAAGTTGCAGCACAAAATCTTTTAGTTGCTTATCGTTTTATGCATGAGGAATATCTGAGGTATTAGCCTAACTACATTTTCTTGATACAGGGTTCATCATGCATGAGGAATATCAATTTGTTGGGTGAAACTGTTCAATCAACCTATATTGTGATGGTAGTATTTAATATGATATTTTATTGATCATAGAGATTTTTATAGAAGCTATTTTCAATTGGGTTTTGTCCTTGCAAGCTCATCCAAAGAATGAAGGTATGAAATGTGAATTTGCCACTTAAAAAATGCATGTTATTGCTCTCATAGTTAATGAATTTCATAGAACCATTATGTTAATGGTTGGTTTAGAAGATCTCTTTGGTTGATGAAGTAGCTAAAAGAAAATAAAAAGTTTAAAAGTGTTTTTTATTGGAATAATGTATTTGTTGATTTTTACAGTCATCTACACTGCACATGAGACTCAAAGCCACTTTAGGTTTACATTGTATCGGTTTTGATTTAACTTTTTGGTTTCTATCCTTGAACTTGAACGTTTATAATAAGTGTTTTTGAGATTTTGGTTCTGTTTGTGCCCATATAAATATGAATCATAAATTCTCTCCACTTGTTTTAGTATGGTTTTGGTATATGTCCATTGTTTTGAGTTGTGAAATTTGAACCATAATCATTAATTAAGTTTTTGCCAAATGTTTCGTGGGTTATGAAAATTGAACCATAAGATTAAATCGTAAATTCAACTTATGAGGTGATTAAGAGCACATCAATTCTGACAAATACATTTTCTGCAGGTTGCATTTAGTATTTCCTTTCAACATACTTTAAGGATCTTCTTTGTGTATAAAAGATTAGATATTCATCAAAGAATAAGAGTTCTATATTTTCCATATAGATCACTACATGACCAGTTTGTCTCAATTGCATTTGAAATTTCATTTTGGGGGGATCATAATGAATTAAAAGGTATTTGCTTTGGTATAAGCACTAATGATTCCTAAACAAAATGAAGAAGTCTACAAGCTAGAAAACCACCAAAGAACATATGAAATTCAAATTGACAAAGATGGACTACAGAACTACATGCATACATGTATTAAGAACTCAGAACTCATTGTTGATCTCAGTGAGGTATTTCATCGAGCACCACATGTGCGAAATCACAAAATCAATTTCAACAAAAAAACAGCAACTGTGATATGCAAATCTAATCAAACGATGCAATTACTTCTGAACTGACCTTATGTAACAGGAATAAGTTGGTGAAATTCAGAAGGCACATGTAGAAAGACGGTGAGAATGATGTGGGGTTGAAGGTGCTATAAAACATGCAATGAAGAACCGACGTCATCAATTCTAGCCGCTTGAACTCCCCAACTGAAATTGCCGTTCAAATTCCATGTCGTAGATCGAAGACTCGAGACGACTCCTTTGTTGGTGCACCACCGACAGGGGTTCGTGATAAAGAGACTAAATACAGTGAATCAATTGAATTTTGAATCGATTTGAGCTCGGTGGTCGACTTAAAGCAGGATTCCATTGAAATTTTTTGATAGGTTACAAAGATTAATGAAGAGACGCCTCTTGAAGGAAGAATTAATGGCAATTGAATGAGGCGGTAGAGATGAACACTTTAGACAACCCTAAACAGGAATTGAAACATTCAATTGTGGAGAAATGTGAGCGGTAAGGTGAAATGGTCCACGTGGAAAGTTATTAAGATAAACACGTGTCAACTTGATAGAAAGGGTTTATAAGGATTTTTCTTTATTAGAATAGGTAGATAACTAAAGTAAAATTTAATATCATTTTAATCAAAGTGTCATCTCTAAGATTTAGAAAGGTGTCATGTGAACTAATTTAATACATTATATTATAAATAACTTATACTTCCCTAATATATATCCCTCATTTTTCTAAAGTTATAAAACAGATAAATAAATAAGGGTGATTATATATAAACAATCACTTTTGCTAAAAGTAACAAGTTCAAAACGACGTGACGTTTCGTGACGACCCTTTAAAATTCAGGAGGTGGGGGAGGGGTTAATATTTAAAAAAAAAAATAAACACAACCCAAAACGATCGCTTGGTCCCAAATGATCCAACCCTCGATCGTTTTGACCAAAATGATCGTATTAAAATTGTTTTTTAGTCAAACTCATTGTTTGTTTAGCCAAATAAATAAAAACTGAAGTTTACCAAATGATAACATCTCATTTTTTATTATTTTTTATTTCAAAGATGTAAATCTAATTATTATATCAAGTTTATACTCATTCTTCAACAAGTTTCCCAAATAAACTTTCTTCAAGAATATTTATTTGTATTTCAATATATTATTACTTTTATTTCAAACACTATACCTTTCATCTTTACTTTTACATTTATTTTATATAGTTATTTTATCCCCTTTGTTTTCCTGAGTTGTTCAATTTCTGTTGTTGTTAACAGTTTAGTGTAGGGTTTGGTTGTATCGTTGCTTCCATCTCTAGAGACGGTCTCCGACATGACCCCACTACCCTGTTAGTAATTAATCACTCACTCAAATCTAGAGATGATGTATAGTGTGGAGGCTGGTTTGGATGATTTAGGTAAATTTCATCCCAAAATTAGCTTCCGCTTCTTTGTTTATGAGTTGCAATGGTTGTGATGATGTGGCTATTTTATTGTTGGACTATGATGGCTTTGTTCATGGTTTACGATGGTTGTGATGTTCTTCCTCTTTTGATTTGAGCCTAAAAATTACGTCTTTGTCACTTTTGATGGGTTATGATGGCTGTGCTAATTTGGGTATTACGATCTAAGCCTTTTTAGATGGGTTACAATGATTTTGTTCATTAAGGTTGTGATGATCTTCATATTTCGATCTGAGCCTAAATTTTCTTTTTGTCACGTTTCATGGATTACGATAGCTGTGATGGTTTGGGTATTCCAATTTGAGCCTAAAATTTACGTCGACAACTTTATTGATGGGTTATGAGGCTATGATGCTTTGATGGTTTCTGTTTTATGTTAATTAACTTTTTTCAGGCTATGGTAAATAGTTAAATGTAATTCATTAGAGCATTCACATTAGAGTCCATATAAATCTGTGAGTATAGTCTTTAAAATTTGAGGTGTAGTTGTGAGTGGTTGTGAGTGGTTATGAGTGGAGGACCGGAGGATAGAGGAAAAGTTACTGTTCATCCATGTATTTGAGGAAAAAGCTGATGATTTTTTAAAATTTGAGGTTTGGTTGTGATGAAAAAAGAGAGAAAATATAATGATAAGGGTATAAAAAATATTATTTAATTCTGATTGTGAGTGAAAAAGAGAGAAAAAAGTAATCATGAAAATATAAATGATAAGATTAAGGATAAGGAATTTAGTGTGAATGCTATTATCGTATTAAAAAGCAAATAAAGATATGTTCAAACATAATATGCATAAAAATATATGTGGTGGGCTTTCTATCTATTTCCTTTTTAGCCACTGTTAAAAACAAATGTTGATCCAATCATCACGTAAATGAGTCAAAACCGACACTTCTAATGAACCCTGAAGGGTATAATCCTAATATTATAAGTGGATTGTTGATTTTGTAATAGTGTAAAAGTTAAAGAGTTAAAGTAATATTGGGTTTAAAGATTAGATTAGATATCTAATGAATATTATTTTATTAGGTTAATAGGGCTAGAGTTTATTTAGAATTCTTAGTTTGAATTTGTCTATTTAAATGGTGTTGTCATGTATATTTAAATGGTGTTGCCATGTAACCAATGATCCCTAGCTCAATTAGCTAGGGGGAGGTACCCAAGACATTATAAATGGGGGTCTTGGGTTCAAGTCTCACTTGTAACAAAAATAAATAAATGGGGGTTAGAGGGTTTTCTCACCTATGGTGAGTTTTCTCCTGATGGGGATTGGAGATGATCGGGTGGGTGGGTAATGCCCATGTCAGTGATCCAAATTTGTCGTTCAAAAAAAATTGGTGTTGTCATGTAATTTAGAGTATCCAATGTTTTAAAACCGGTTTTGAAGTTGAACCGGAAAAGTTTCCGCGGCCGGTTCGACCGGTTAAACTGGCCGGTTCAACCGGTTAGAGGATTTTAATATATATTTTTATAAAAATGTTAATAAACTTGTACACTCTAACAAAAATAGGTAAAATACTATTTTAATCCACTAAAAAATATACCAAATAGGTCTTTCACAAGAAAATATAAGTTTTAAAGTTTATAAATAATAAAAAAATAACAATAAAGTATATATATATAATAAAAATGATTAAAAAAAATAAAAAATAAGAAAATGGTTAAACTGGACCGGTTTAACCGGGAAAACCGATCAAAACCGAAAAAACCGACAGGTTCGAATCTCGTAAAATACCGGAAACCCCCCAAAAAAATCCGGTCGAACCCGTTCAACCGGCCGATTCAAACTGGTTTTTAAAATTCTGAGAGTATCCCACAAGATTAATAAAGTTAGTTTTTATAGTTTTATTCATCATCAACTTATCAATTGTTTTCTTCAACAAACCCAGTGAACGGACGCTCTATATTGTACATATGTGCTAATTTGGACATTTGGTCAAACTCCTGCATTATTTTGCACGATACATTTAAAGAAGTTAAGTTATGTTCGTTAATTATCACAGAGAAAAAAATCAATTTAAAAAAGTTAATGCCATAAGATTAATCTTCTTGTAACTATGCATTTGCAGGAACAAGTTCCCACCATCCTCATATTTACATGCCATCTGTTAAAAGGGAAAGCCATAATACAAGGGGTACAATTGTACAAATCTCTTGGTAAGCTAAAGAAAGGTAGAAAAATAAAACTGAACACTTCACAAATCACAATTAACCTGGAAATTTTGCCAAACTTGCTTTTCTTTGGGCCTGGGTCACACGGTCTGTTTGGGCTGCTGAACTTTTTTCCAGCCCAATATCTCAAGGTACCAGTGTACGGTGTACCACACCTTTTGGCTGCTAAAATGAGCTTTACACCCTCGGGTCATTTCTTGGAATATATGAGATAGGGGTCATGAGCAATAGTTAGCACATCAGGACGTTCTTCTTGGTTATATGTTAAGCACCGCCGGATAAATTCCTGCACGCAAAATAAATAAATAATACCATTCAAGAAAACAAAAGGAGAACATGGGATGAAGAACTAACCTTTGCTTCATTGGACACAGAAGGTCTAGAAGGAAATTCAACTTTTCGGGCTTTAATTATGGTATCTTCGCGCAATATTCGTTCTTGTGTTTGATTGTGTCCGAAAGGGCGTCTTCCAAAAAGCATTTGGTACAATAGGATACCAGCCGACCACACATCCACCTGCTTTGGAGAAAAAAAAATCAGATTAAACCGTTGCTTATTTTAACTAGTAAAAATAAAATACAAGTGAAATCTGTATGACTCGCCTTTGATGAAATGAGAGGGATCCTACTTAGTTCAAAGCATTCTGGTGGAAGGTACCTAAGCATGTAAAGAAAGATAATGAAATAGAAAACTTAACTATTTTACATATGGGTCAACACTATACAAAACATGCAGGTAAAATAGGTAAAATTATTAATTTCATATAATTATATGTCATTTGAGATCATAATTTGTGATTTCAAAAGACCAAAAACATCATATTTATTCATTCCAAGGTAAATAAAAGAAAAAAATCAGTTATTTATACAGTGGTTTCACTGAATAAATGAATAGGAAAAACAACATTGTATCTACTTTCGATCATCTCAGTGCATGACGCTATCTTTGTTTATTCATTATACTAGAGTAGGTCAATATGATGTTCTTAGTGTTTTGAAAGTGTAAATATGATATTATAATATTTATACGGTTATACATGAAATTATAAAAATTTTGAACGATTGAACGCTAACCAATATGTTCCAGCTCCCTGAGAAGTAAGTTCCATGCCTTGGGATCCAATATCATCTTCCACAATCTTGCTAAGACCAAAATCAGTTACTTTTGCAACACCAAATTCATCAAAAAGAACATTCCCAGGCTTCAAATCATAATGAATAATCCTCTGGTTTCTTTTGTTCAAGTAAATAAGTCCTTGAAATATCTGAAAAATAATTATCCTAGCTTCTTTTTCGGGTAGTATAGGTGTTGCTTTAAGAACAGCATCGAGATCTTTACCTGTATTTAGAATGAACAACGAAATAATAAAAAATAATAAACAGTTTCATGACTGGATCATCTGGGGAAAATGTTAAGAATGTCTATACCGCTGCAATACTCCAAAATTGTGGAAAAGGTGTTTTGATCTATCTCAAAGATGTCCCACAGACGAACAATGTTATGGTGGATTAATGTTTTATGAATATTGTATTCCCGCATAGCATGACGTATGTAACTTTGCTTTTTATCCTCACTCCAGTTGGCGTTTAAACCGTGAAGCTTGCATGCAACATATCTATATTCCACCAAATCAAACGCCTGATAAGGAAAAATGTTGATTCAAATTACTGCAGATAGATGTATCACACAGTCATAAAACAACTAGATATGTGGAATAAACGTACAGAAAATTAGATGTGGCAATATGGGCCGTTACAGGGCAAAACAAATAATTTTGGTACGGCCTGGGTTGCCCTGAAATGTTTTGTCCAATACTTCTACGAGTTATTATAATTATTATCATGGCAGATATTACAAAAGGAAAATATAATAAAAACTATTCTATTTTAATAATATAGCCTTTTCAATAAATGATATGGAAAAGGTTTTATTCGTTATAAATACACTTTGGGAGACTACAGCCCATTCAACCCATTTTTTTAGGCTAATTTTTTTATTTCACTTGTTATAAATAGAACAAAACCTATGTCAACACCTTCATAAGTAACGAGTTGATAGCACCACCTCTATGGAAAACCCATTTACAAGAGCTAAAGCATTATTCAAAAGTTGGCGACTTGTTGGAATGTGTTACAGCAAATTAACTTCGAAGAAAGTTGAAATAAAAAGAACTGACCTTGTAAACCTCACTGAATCCTCCTTTCCCAAGAAGATTTAAGAGGGCATACCGATGATTTAGAATCTGGTAATTATTAAAACGAGAACCATCTTCGTCCCTAATACGTTTCATTTCACGTATAAGTTGCCCTTTCTCTAGTTCATAGCGTTCTCGTTCCCGCACATAGGTTTCTTCTTCCTGTTATATGCAAACTTAACTAATGTTTTCAAAGTTAGAAATTATATTGTAAAATAAAGGAACTTACACGTTTGATGCTGGCTAGACGGGATTTGTAAATCTCATCCTGGATGATGACATCTTCTTCTGGGCCTCCTGATTCACCTTCACTTCCATCTCCCTTATCTTTAAAAAAAAAAACAATGGATTTTGAACTTGGTTAGAATGCTTGATATAAAATTAACAGAATATGAAAGTAAGAAATTGATAAACATTTACCAGGCTGTTTTTTCTTTAGTGACTTCCTCTGCCTCTCAACAACCTCCCTTAATTCTAATAAGCGTCTCTACAAAGCAGAAAAAAGAATGTAAGTAATGTGCATGTTACACATCCACTTATGCACTATTTGATTTTCAAAAGAATAAATGGTAAGTTTCTATTTTTAATTACAGTAATAAATTTCACATACTTGCTGAAAGATCAAGAAAAGTATATATAATTTTTATCTTTAGTGATTCGAAATTATCTATTATCTTTGATCTTAGGTCACATTAAGCATTGATTAACACTATTTACATTAGGTAGGCTAATTTATATCCTGAGGTTTAATTTGGGAGGTCACAAAGTTTTAACCCTCAACAATTATTATAAATTAATTTAATAACATTTTTTCATTGGAATATAAAGCACTTTCAAATTTAAACTGAGCACCCGATAGAACACACCATGTGAGCATTAACATCCTTAATTGCTTGCCCATCTTCCCAAGTCTCAGATATGACCGTGCGAGCTCTGCAATTGACCAAAAGTGCAAAAAGGTTCAAATACCGGATACATTAGCATATAATAGAAGATAAAAGACGGACTAAAATTGGTGATATAAGAGATTATGATTTCTAATTTGTATGTTGGTCGACCAATAAGTCAACAGCTAATTGACTAAACTGAAATAATGTTACTGGATATTCTTTTTACCTGATAACACCCACATTTCCCAATCTCAAAGAATCATGTCTCACTTTCATTCTTGCTTCTTGTCTCTCAGCTTTAGACACAGATATAAGCAGATCGGAAATGACTTTCATTCTCTGCAGTAATTGAACGTACATTTAATAACCTAATTAGCAAAGTGAATAAACACCCTACTAGGCTACTACTAAATATCAATTTATCCAGAAGCTAATAATTCAAATCTTCAATACAAGTATACAATTGAGGCAAGAAACAAATTTCTATGCAAGTTAATCTATCCTTGTGGAAAAGCTAGTTGGCAAAAGTGAAAATATATATATTTTTTTTTAAAAAGACTCACTTTGGGTTTCATTTGCTGTTCATTATTTTTAAGCTCCTTAAGTTCCTGTACAAAGCAATCAAACAAAAATAACTAAATACTGATCAAAGATTGCAGCAAGTATAATACAGTTCCTGATATATTAAATATCAAGATGA
>JBCNJP010000021.1:2012852-2125845 GCA_039602395.1 Deinandra increscens subsp. villosa | reverse complement strand
TTAACTGGTTAAAATTAGGGTTTTCGTAACGTTACTCTGCCCAAATTGACTAAACGATGTTGAATTAAACTTTGAGCATTTAAAGGATATTATAAAAGGTTATAATGAGTAATAATCTAAGTTGGTTTGAATTAAAAATGAGTTTTGATAATAAAACGAGAAATTCATGAAATTAGGATTTTCCAAATATGATTATTTAATATAAAATAATTCAGAGGGTATGGGGACTTGATTTTTGGTATGGCAACATTTTTTTATATATAATAAGTATATATGAAGTTAAAATGGATAAATATTAAAGTATTGAATATACTGAGTTAATCGGATATTTAGAAGTTCGTGTGGACCGGAAGGGTAAGCGCCTGTACACTAGGGTTTCTGGAAAAGCGGGGGTGTCGCATAAATCCCAAATGGGAACTGACATATCTCACTGGGTGATCTCGGAGTGAGCGTTTACCTATAGGAATGCGCGTCTTCGTATTATCGTTAAAAGAAAAGGATAACTGCCTAAAGGGCATTTTGGTCATTTTGATCTTTAAAAAGGAATGAACTTAATAATTGAATATTATTAAGACAATAAGACGTTAAAATAAACATAGAAAGTGTTTATTATATTAAACCTTGCGTTAACGCCATACAATACGCGATTATGTTTAACTGAAAGGCATAGCGGAGGTTTTGTCTAAATTAACTGCTTAAGAGAATAAAGTGAGTTCTATGAGTCCATTCTTTAAATGTTTTAAATATTTTTGGGCTGATATACATACAAATGTTATGAAAATATATTCAAATGTCTTATAACTGAGATATTATTTGTTTTAACTGCTGGAATTGGTAAAAGGTTTTTGATTAATATATACATGAAAGGTTATAAAAATATTATGAAAATAATTACTGATGAAATGTTTTACAGTATTAAATTGTTAATTTGAAATATACGTGAAAGGGTTATAATAGTGTTTACGGGTGAAATGTCCTAAAATGTTAAAGCTCCTAAATTGCTTTAGGAATATTATATATGAGAAATGTTAAGAAAATGTGTTAAAATGCCTTTTACATGTTTTGTGCCGATACACATACATGAAATGTTTTAAGGCCTATAACTGTTTGAATGATGATTACCTGTTATAAACTGTTTCCGGGAAAGTTATAATAAATGGGTAATGTAAAGGATGTAACTTTTATATAAAGTTTTGAGAAACGGAAAATGTGAATGTTTGGTCTAAGCTTGCGCATGCGAATAAATGTCGGGTAAAAATTATCTTATTGGCCTTGTTATGATTATAAGGTATAATATATACTGGGATGATCCTATATCATATTCGTTTGTATTAAAGTGTGGTGGATACGTTGCGGTACTTCCTATATATAAACATCTGTAATACAATAGGAAATGTTATAGATTCAGTCCAGTATAGGGTTCACTGGAGTTCGAACAAAGACCAATAAAATTATATTTATAAAACACTTATTTCATATACGGGTGATTGACTGGTGTTGAAAAGGTTATGAGTCCAAATACAATGGTTATTTAAATAGACTTTTGAAAAGGATAAAAAGGTTGTAAAGGTTTTAATCTAAGCGGATATTGTCTAGTGAAAAGAGAAAAAAGGTGGTTATACAACTAGAAGCGGGGAACGACGGTTCTCCGGGGTAGCGACGGCTGCTCTATGACTGATACTCGGGTGGCGACGGTTGCCCGAGGAACTAACGTGGTTCCAATAGACAATGCTTAGTAAGTAAATAAATGACTGCTTATAATATTTCGTATCTCTTTAATGTTTTATACCTAATGATTATTTGCACAAGAGAGGATCTAGGAGACCCAGAGTAATTTGAGTACTAAACGGTTTAAAGGTTACGTTTTGATATAACATTGTAATGTTTATACTTGTTAAAAGGTTGAACCGTTAAAAGGTTAAACGGGTAAATGGTTAAATGTAGAAATTGTTAAATGATTAAATAAATGAATGTTTTGGTATAACTTTGTCTTATACCTGATAAATATTTAAATGTTATGTTTTGGTAGAATGCTTATACCTGATAAATGTTTAAAGAATAATGGTTTTGAAGTTATAGTATAAGTCTGTTATACTTGATAAATGTTTGATAAAAGGGGGCCGTTAGGCCAAGCGTTGGAATAAACTTTCGAGGTAAAGGTAACGCTTTTTAAAAAACGTAGAACTCACCAGCGTAAGCTGACCTTTCCAAAAACATATGTATGTCAGGTGATGACGATGTTTAAGATATCAAGGAAAGGGCTTTGGTGAGGACAGACTAGGTGGGCAAGCTATCAGGAAAGGACTCAGTAGTAGACTGGCAATAGACATAGATAAATTCTAGTTGTTAGATTACGTTGTATCTTCCTTACTGTTGGTACTTGGCTTATAAATAAATAAAAAGTTTTTAATTTCTGCTGCTTAGTTATCTCTGTTGTACCATGTGTTCATGATTAAATTCGATTAGTGACCCCTTTTGGAGCCAAGTCTGGGAGTGGGCGTCACAAAACTTAAATTTTTTAAACTTTCCTAATTGTTTCTACACTTAAGACTATATTTTCAAACTATTAGACACCCATCATTTTAATTTTAATTTTAAATAACTCACATTTATTTTTAGTAATTGACATTTATACACACGTTTATTTAATTTGTAAACTATTTCATAATATTATTTTGATATAATTATCAGTCATATATGCTACATATCAAAACTTTTAATTAATTTATTAAAAAATGGGTTTCAGCATCCCCATCATTGTTAGTACATTGTTCATGAGCTACTTGCATATTACCAACGTTTTCGTTGTTGATTAGTGATACATCTGCAAAATGGTATGGGTCTAAACTTTTTTCAATAATTTTTTTTATTCGTACGTTCATAATATCGAATTGGTAATTACGATATTAAGTAAATCTAATTAAGAACATAGAATTGGTAATTAATTTACCATCTTTTTTAAAAAATTATATTTATATGTATATTTTTTTAGTATCTTTAATTTCAAATTCAAATTTAATTAGCATAAAATTCAAATTTAAGTGGTTAAAATTTATAAAAATATAGATTTTTGTTTATTTTTTATAAATATTCACCTGATAATATTCTAAATTCTTTACATGTCTCTAGCATTCTAAATGAATTCATTCTATATTTTTAACCGTGAAGTAACTTTTGTGGTCATAGATAGATTTCTTGATTACTAGAGAGTTGATGTCTCATGGTTTATAAAGAGAGATTTTGAAATTAGCAATTGATGTAAGAAGTACTGAAAGAGCATAATTTGGGTGAAAGTATAACTTTATTGGTCACTAGATTAATAATTTTGACATTAGCATTTTGTCTTGAAATTAGCATTTTGTTTTTATATTCATAGGTGCAACATGTGTTTGTGAGTCCGAAGAGCATTTTGATTAGCTTGATACTTATAATGGCATTGAAATTCTTTGAAGTAATTTTACTCGAGAGTAATTGAAAAAAAAAACTCCATTAAGATAATAGAAATTGTTTACACGGTAAAGTTATTTTGGCATATGTACAACAGAAAATTTAGTTTTATGGCTACACGTGTTTGGAATGTTATTAAAGTTCCCAAATGTTTTACTTATTATTGTCGGTTTGTTGGTAAGCAAATTAGAATGTGCATCTGTTTTTTTATCTTCTTTAAATAATTATATTTTAACTTACTTAGTTTTATGTTATATTTTATTTCATATTTTTTTATAGTACAAATTGAGGTACTTATCCGGATTATTAGCTAGTGTAAATGTAAATGCTATGTATATCTATAGATAACTTTTTATATAATTTTTTTAATATTACATATAACTAAAGTAAAATTTAATATCATTTTAATCAAAGTGTCATCTCTAAGATTTAGAAAGGTGTCATGTGAACTAATTTAATACATTATATTATAAATAACTTATACTTCCCTAATATATATCCCTCATTTTTCTAAAGTTATAAAACAGATAAATAAATAAGGGTGATTATATATAAACAATCACTTTTGCTAAAAGTAACAAGTTCAAAACGACGTGACGTTTCGTGACGACCCTTTAAAATTCAGGAGGTGGGGGAGGGGTTAATATTTAAAAAAAAAAATAAACACAACCCAAAACGATCGCTTGGTCCCAAATGATCCAACCCTCGATCGTTTTGACCAAAATGATCGTATTAAAATTGTTTTTTAGTCAAACTCATTGTTTGTTTAGCCAAATAAATAAAAACTGAAGTTTACCAAATGATAACATCTCATTTTTTATTATTTTTTATTTCAAAGATGTAAATCTAATTATTATATCAAGTTTATACTCATTCTTCAACAAGTTTCCCAAATAAACTTTCTTCAAGAATATTTATTTGTATTTCAATATATTATTACTTTTATTTCAAACACTATACCTTTCATCTTTACTTTTACATTTATTTTATATAGTTATTTTATCCCCTTTGTTTTCCTGAGTTGTTCAATTTCTGTTGTTGTTAACAGTTTAGTGTAGGGTTTGGTTGTATCGTTGCTTCCATCTCTAGAGACGGTCTCCGACATGACCCCACTACCCTGTTAGTAATTAATCACTCACTCAAATCTAGAGATGATGTATAGTGTGGAGGCTGGTTTGGATGATTTAGGTAAATGGGTTTCATCCCAAAATTAGCTTCCGCTTCTTTGTTTATGAGTTGCAATGGTTGTGATGATGTGACTATTTTATTGTTGGACTATGATGGCTTTGTTCATGGTTTACGATGGTTGTGATGTTCTTCCTCTTTTGATTTGAGCCTAAAAATTACGTCTTTGTCACTTTTGATGGGTTATGATGGCTGTGCTGATTTGGGTATTACGATCTAAGCCTTTTTAGATGGGTTACAATGATTTTGTTCATTAAGGTTGTGATGATCTTCATCTTTCGATCTGAGCCTAAATTTTCTTTTTGTCACGTTTCATGGATTACGATAGCTGTGATGGTTTGGGTATTCCAATTTGAGCCTAAAATTTACGTCGACAACTTTATTGATGGGTTATGAGGCTATGATGCTTTGATGGTTTCTGTTTTATGTTAATTAACTTTTTTCAGGCTATGGTAAATAGTTAAATGTAATTCATTAGAGCATTCACATTAGAGTCCATATAAATCTGTGAGTATAGTCTTTAAAATTTGAGGTGTAGTTGTGAGTGGTTGTGAGTGGTTATGAGTGGAGGACTGAAGGATAGAGGAAAGTTACTGTTCATCCATGTATTTGAGGAAAAAGCTGATGATTTTTTAAAATTTGAGGTTTGGTTGTGATGAAAAAAGAGAGAAAATATAATGATAAGGGTATAAAAAATATTATTTAATTCTGATTGTGAGTGAAAAAGAGAGAAAAAAGTAATCATGAAAATATAAATGATAAGATTAAGGATAAGGAATTTAGTGTGAATGCTATTATCGTATTAAAAAGCAAATAAAGATATGTTCAAACATAATATGCATAAAAATATATGTGGTGGGCTTTCTATCTATTTCCTTTTTAGCCACTGTTAAAACCAAATGTTGATCCAATCATCACGTAAATGAGTCAAAACCGACACTTCTAATGAACCCTGAAGGGTATAATCCTAATATTATAAGTGGATTGTTGATTTTGTAATAGTGTAAAAGTTAAAGAGTTAAAGTAATATTGGGTTTAGAGATTAGATTAGATATCTAATGAATATTATTTTATTAGGTTAATAGGGCTAGAGTTTATTTAGAATTCTTAGTTTGAATTTGTCTATTTAAATGGTGTTGCCATGTATATTTAAATGGTGTTGCCATGTAACCAATGATCCCTAGCTCAATTAGCTAGGGGGAGGTACCCAAGACATTATAAATGGGGGTCTTGGGTTCAAGTCTCACTTGTAACAAAAATAAATAAATGTGGGTTAGAGGGTTTTCTCACCTATGGTGAGTTTTCTCCTGATGGGGATTAGAGATGATCGGGTGGGTGGGTAATGCCCCTGTCAGTGATCCAAATTTGTCGTTCAAAAAAAATTGGTGTTGTCATGTAATTTAGAGTATCCAATGTTTTAAAACCTGTTTTGAAGTTGAACCGGAAAAGTTTTCGCGGCCGGTTCGACCGGTTAAACTGGCCGGTTCAACCGGTTAGAGGATTTTAATATATATTTTTATAAAAATGTTAATAAACTTGTACACTCTAACAAAAATAGGTAAAATACAATTTTAATCCACTAAAAAATATACCAAATAGGTCTTTCACAAGAAAATATAAGTTTTAAAGTTTATAAATAATAAAAAAATAACAATAAAGTATATATATATAATAAAAATAATTAAAAAAAATAAAAAATAAGAAAATGGTTAAACTGGACCGGTTTAACCGGGAAAACCGATCAAAACCAAAAAAACCGACAGGTTCGAATCTCGTAAAATACCGGAAACCCCCCAAAAAAATCCGGTCGAACCCGTTCAACCGGCCGATTCAAACTGGTTTTTAAAATTCTGAGAGTATCCCACAAGATTAATAAAGTTAGTTTTTATAGTTTTATTCATCATCAACTTATCAATTGTTTTCTTCAACAAACCCAGTGAACGGACGCTCTATATTGTACATATGTGCTAATTTGGACATTTGGTCAAACTCCTGCATTATTTTGCACGATACATTTAAAGAAGTTAAGTTATGTTCGTTAATTATCACAGAGAAAAAAATCAATTTAAAAAAGTTAATGCCATAAGATTAATCTTCTTGTAACTATGCATTTGCAGGAACAAGTTCCCACCATCCTCATATTTACATGCCATCTGTTAAAGGGAAAGCCATAATACAAGGGGTACAATTGTACAAATCTCTTGGTAAGCTAAAGAAAGGTAGAAAAATAAAACTGAACACTTCACAAATCACAATTAACCTGGAAATTTTGCCAAACTTGCTTTTCTTTGGACCTGGGTCACACGGTCTGTTTGGGCTGCTGAACTTTTTTCCAGCCCAATATCTCAAGGTACCAGTGTACGGTGTACCACACCTTTTGGCTGCTAAAATGAGCTTTACAACCTCGGGTCATTTCTTGGAATATATGAGATAGGGGTCATGAGCAATAGTTAGCACATCAGGACGTTCTTCTTGGTTATATGTTAAGCACCGCCGGATAAATTCCTGCACGCAAAATAAATAAATAATACCATTCAAGAAAACAAAAGGAGAACATGGGATGAAGAACTAACCTTTGCTTCATTGGACACAGAAGGTCTAGAAGGAAATTCAACTTTTCGGGCTTTAATTATGGTATCTTCGCGCAATATTCGTTCTTGTGTTTGATTGTGTCCGAAAGGGCGTCTTCCAAAAAGCATTTGGTACAATAGGATACCAGCCGACCACACATCCACCTGCTTTGGAGAAAAAAAAATCAGATTAAACCGTTGCTTATTTTAACTAGTAAAAATAAAATACAAGTGAAATCTGTATGACTCGCCTTTGATGAAATGAGAGGGATCCTACTTAGTTCAAAGCATTCTGGTGGAAGGTACCTAAGCATGTAAAGAAAGATAATGAAATAGAAAACTTAACTATTTTACATATGGGTCAACACTATACAAAACATGCAGGTAAAATAGGTAAAATTATTAATTTCATATAATTATATGTCATTTGAGATCATAATTTGTGATTTCAAAAGACCAAAAACATCATATTTATTCATTCCAAGGTAAATAAAAGAAAAAAATCAGTTATTTATACAGTGGTTTCACTGAATAAATGAATAGGAAAAACAACATTGTATCTACTTTCGATCATCTCAGTGCATGACGCTATCTTTGTTTATTCATTATACTAGAGTAGGTCAATATGATGTTCTTAGTGTTTTGAAAGTGTAAATATGATATTATAATATTTATACGGTTATACATGAAATTATAAAAATTTTGAACGATTGAACGCTAACCAATATGTTCCAGCTCCCTGAGAAGTAAGTTCCATGCCTTGGGATCCAATATCATCTTCCACAATCTTGCTAAGACCAAAATCAGTTACTTTTGCAACACCAAATACATCAAAAAGAACATTCCCAGGCTTCAAATCATAATGAATAATCCTCTGGTTTCTTTTGTTTAAGTAAATAAGTCCTTGAAATATCTGAAAAATAATTATCCTAGCTTCTTTTTCGGGTAGTATAGGTGTTGCTTTAAGAACAGCATCGAGATCTTTACCTGTATTTAGAATGAACAACGAAATAATAAAAAATAATAAACAGTTTCATGACTGGATCATCTGGGGAAAATGTTAAGAATGTCTATACCGCTGCAATACTCCAAAATTGTGGAAAAGGTGTTTTGATCTATCTCAAAGATGTCCCACAGACGAACAATGTTATGGTGGATTAATGTTTTATGAATATTGTATTCCCGCATAGCATGACGTATGTAACTTTGCTTTTTATCCTCACTCCAGTTGGCGTTTAAACCGTGAAGCTTGCATGCAACATATCTATATTCCACCAAATCAAACGCCTGATAAGGAAAAATCTTGATTCAAATTACTGCAGATAGATGTATCACACAGTCATAAAACAACTAGATATGTGGAATAAACGTACAGAAAATTAGATGTGGCAATATGGGCCGTTACAGGGCAAAACAACTAATTTTGGTACGGCCTGGGTTGCCCTGAAATGTTTTGTCCAATACTTCTACGAGTTATTATAATTATTATCATGGCAGATATTACAAAAGGAAAATATAATAAAAACTATTCTATTTTAATAATATAGCCTTTTCAATAATGATATGGAAAAGGTTTTATTCGTTATAAATACACTTTGGGAGACTACAGCCCATTCAACCCATTTTTTTAGGCTAATTTTTTTATTTCACTTGTTATAAATAGAACAAAACCTATGTCAACACCTTCATAAGTAACGAGTTGATAGCACCACCTCTATGGAAAACCCATTTACAAGAGCTAAAGCATTATTTGGCGACTTGTTGGAATGTGTTACAGCAAATTAACTTCGAAGAAAGTTGAAATAAAAAGAACTGACCTTGTAAACCTCACTGAATCCTCCTTTCCCAAGAAGATTTAAGAGGGCATACCGATGATTTAGAATCTGGTAATTATTAAAACGAGAACCATCTTCGTCCCTAATACGTTTCATTTCACGTATAAGTTGCCCTTTCTCTAGTTCATAGCGTTCTCGTTCCCGCACATAGGTTTCTTCTTCCTGTTATATGCAAACTTAACTAATGTTTTCAAAGTTAGAAATTATATTGTAAAATAAAGGAACTTACACGTTTGATGCTGGCTAGACGGGATTTGTAAATCTCATCCTGGATGATGACATCTTCTTCTGGGCCTCCTGATTCACCTTCACTTCCATCTCCCTTATCTTTAAAAAAAAAACAATGGATTTTGAACTTGGTTAGAATGCTTGATATAAAATTAACAGAATATGAAAGTAAGAAATTGATAAACATTTACCAGGCTGTTTTTTCTTTAGTGACTTCCTCTGCCTCTCAACAACCTCCCTTAATTCTAATAAGCGTCTCTACAAAGCAGAAAAAAGAATGTAAGTAATGTGCATGTTACACATCCACTTATGCACTATTTGATTTTCAAAAGAATAAATGGTAAGTTTCTATTTTTAATTACAGTAATAAATTTCACATACTTGCTGAAAGATCAAGAAAAGTATATATAATTTTTACTTTAGTGATTCGAAATTATCTATTATCTTTGATCTTAGGTCACATTAAGCATTGATTAACACTATTTACATTAGGTAGGCTAATTTATATCCTGAGTTTAATTTGGGAGGTCACAAAGTTTTAACCCTCAACAATTATTATAAATTAATTTAATAACATTTTCATTGGAATATAAAGCACTTTCAAATTTAAACTGAGCACCCGATAGAACACACCATGTGAGCATTAACATCCTTAATTGCTTGCCCATCTTCCCAAGTCTCAGATATGACCGTGCGAGCTCTGCAATTGACCAAAAGTGCAAAAAGGTTCAAATACCGGATACATTAGCATATAATAGAAGATAAAAGACGGACTAAAATTGGTGATATAAGAGATTATGATTTCTAATTTGTATGTTGGTCGACCAATAAGTCAACAGCTAATTGACTAAACTGAAATAATGTTACTGGATATTCTTTGTACCTGATAACACCCAAATTTCCCAATCTCAAAGAATCATGTCTCACTTTCATTCTTGCTTCTTGTCTCTCAGCTTTAGACACAGATATAAGCAGATCGGAAATGACTTTCATTCTCTGCAGTAATTGAACGTACATTTAATAACCTAATTAGCAAAGTGAATAAACACCCTACTAGGCTACTACTAAATATCAATTTATCCAGAAGCTAATAATTCAAATCTTCAATACAAGTATACAATTGAGGCAAGAAACAAATTTCTATGCAAGTTAATCTATCCTTGTGGAAAAGCTAGTTGGCAAAAGTGAAAATATATATATTTTTTTTTAAAAAGACTCACTTTGGGTTTCATTTGCTGTTCATTATTTTTAAGCTCCTGAAGTTCCTGTACAAAGCAATCAAACAAAAATAACTAAATACTGATCAAAGATTGCAGCAAGTATAATACAGTTCCTGATATATTAAATATCAAGTGACAGCAACTACACCTGCTCTAACTGTTGGGATAGATTTTGATATTCTGAAGCCTCTTGGCGTGTTTTCCTTAAGTCCTCCTCTAGTGTTGTTATTTTGACACGCAAAGATGTGATTTCCTCCTGTAAAAAAATTTATAAAAAAAAATATCCTTTAGGTAAGAACAAGAAAAGTAATTGACAGTGACATACAAACATGCTAAGATCTAGATGTGGCCATTAACTTATGGATGGATTGTTTTGGGTAGTGTTATATATCAAATAGTTCAAAATGGTCAAATAAGTCGCTTAAAGTGCTATTTTTCTTAGTGTCATAGAACCTGTTCAACTATTTAGGTTATTAGTGATAACTTTGTTAATCATAACCAGCAATGTTAAATTCTTATTAAAATAACAAAAAAGGTGTTTGAGAACCAACCTAACCGGCTTACCCTACCAAAAACGTTGTATGTTTTCATGACGCATACCCATGTTACATGTTAACCCTTTACCAAACAAGGGCAAAAAGACCATTTCGCAATCTCTATATAAATTTCTTAAGCAAAATTTTTACATGGGCCATACTATTTTCCTATTGTTATCCACATTATAATACATTAAGAATTCAATTCGCTAGGAGAAAACTAAAGATATCCTGGACACTTAATCAACAAACCTCACTGACACCCTTAGATGTCTAACATATGGTATATGTTTAAGTACTTGTTGCTTGTTAGTCTTCCCAACATATTTGTACAGCATGTCATATTTTCCCATTTCATAAAAACTTGCCATTATGTACTTCATGTGAACTCAGTTGTATTTAATGTATAGTTGTGTTCTTTCCGTCAGGAATACTGTTATGAACCAGCATTTTACAGAAATCAAGATAATATGTAGGCAGGAAGTAAGTAGAAAATATACCTCTAATGAGGCACATTCATTTTGTCCAAATTGTTCTTTTGGCGTGCTACTTTCCTGAAATATATTGAGAGAGGGGAAGTCATTGCACAAATAAAAAATGCTGTTTATCCCCACCCATGTGACTAAACTGAGAGGTGAGATGTAAGAGCTGATAGCTTCTTGGCCTAAGTGGTATTAGGTGTTCATCTCCACCCAAGTGGTGAGGGTTCAAGTCCCACAAAGTGAGCATTGTGTGGAATTTATAGATTTTAGGGAAAATGTGTGTTTGTCATTCAGAGAAACAACTAATAATGAAAATTAGAAGGGTACACGTACACATTTTTGGAAACAATGTATAACCAAGCACTGTGAAATTAGGAATGGAAAACATCATCTTATGTACTCGCCCCCTGAAGGTAGGTAGATTTTTAGGCAAACAAAGATTAATACTAACAAATTATTTTAGACATGAAATACTAATCATATCGTAGTTAGAAAAGAACAGGTGATAAAACAGGCAAGCATAAAAAATCCCAACTCTACGGCGACTTAAGTTTAGAGGCAAACCTAACAACACTAAAGGCACGTCTAGAGCTACAAACCCACGAAGACGAAATCATAATCACAATTCACAAAATATTGCAACAGAAACTAATTAGATTACTAGGTCGACTCTAAACTCAGTTTTCTGACAAGAAAACTGAAAATGGTTACACATAAGCAATACCTTCTGATTTAATTTATCAAGAAGACCATTTGAGCTAGAATTTTGTACTCGGGTCTGATCATTAACTAGGGGCCCGCGTCCTCTGGCTGGAGTAGAATTACCCTTACCACGGGTTTGTTTTCTCCTATTTACATTTGAGCAACTCTTAACCTCCAAAGTTTCCACATTTTTTGGTCTCGCATCCACCACTACCTTGATTATTGCAAAAAAGAATGATTATGGAAAAGAGACTGAATTGATTACAAAGAAAGAATGCTTACAAATAGAATGATCACTGCTAAAACTGACTGGGTAGAATAAACAAGGTCAACATGAAAGTTTGAGATATAATGAAAGTGGACAACTGATATTAATCTTTATTCGATTTGGTTGCAAATTTCAAGCAATAAACCTCAATTTGGTCGGCTGCAGTTGATTCAGCATCATCCGCAAGCTTTCTACGCTTCTGAAAGTTGGGTCGTATGAGAAATTCTCTCCCATTCTGGATAGGAAAGGAAAGCTAAAGATTATTGAAATGCGTAAACTTTCGGATGTCATGTAGCACAAAAGGTCAGCTGTTTCCAACCCCCTGGCAGTTTGCCTCTTAATGTTTGTTTTCATGTTTCCCATTCCATGATTTCTTTTGGCACAAAAGGTTGGTCGATCAAACAATGCAAGTCAAAATCTAGTGTAATAAAATAATAATAAAATAAATTAAACAAAAACAGTGCAATAGAAACTGGTTTTTTTAATTTAATAGAAAGGTTAAGATATGCAAGTGTTATTGCAAGCAAAAATGTAATAAAACAAATATCTTAGTAGAATTAAACTCCCCTAATGGCTTTACTTGGTCCAACTCTCCTCTCCTGAAGTCTGAAGATGAGTCACTACACATTCTTCACATGGGAGTCTAAAGATGAGTCACTACACATTCTTCACATATCCTCACTCAGTCACTCGTAATCTTACCCTCATGGTGCACTCACAAACACACACACCTCAACATTTGTATGTCCTATATTCCAGTCCAGTGTACTTTTTCCAGCTAAAATTCAAAGTTTTTAGTCATAGCATGCCTCATCATCATTCTATATGACTTATAACGCAACTGACACAAGACTGCGGTTGAGATAGCCAACTAAAAGATTTTGGAGTCCCTGGTTGTACAAAATGTGACCTTCCTTCGCTCTTTGTACAAATATAGCTTTACCAGACATGTATCAGGCAATCAGATCCTGAAGTACAGTTGTATAGCCTTTGGCCTTCCTTGGAAATTATTGCGGTTCCAATTGGCTGATTATGAACAAACATTTTCTACAAATTTATTATATCTATAGCTTCCACTTAGAGCATATAGCATGTATATGAGATGTAAAAAAACACAATACTGTCAAGAACACTGCTTATCTGCTCATTCTTACTGCACTGGATTCCCTAAAATTGCTAGCTGATAACTAACTGAAACTAGAAGAAAATTTCAATTTGTTTTTTATTCTGATTGGAGAACATGAGTAACATTAACTAAGATGATAAAGGAACTAAGAGTCCTCCCACCAGTGTCAATACCAGAGATTAAACTAGTTTTTCTAGAATTAGCACCTAGGAAACCTATGATGTCTATAATTCTATAACCTTAGGTTAAAAATAAGAACCTATTGGCATTTGTTTTTAATTGGTAGTCCTCTTGATACTTGTACATTGGAATCACTAATCCACAATCCCACATTGCTCACAAAATCACACTTTTAAGTTTTAACTACAGGAAACAAAAAGTTCTGCAACAGCAGATATTATAAGAAAATTAAGAAAAAAAATCTACGTTTCAGCGAGAGAAAAAAAAAAGTCATTTCAGATAACTCACACTGTCATTCTCTTCCGAATCGCTAGAGTCTAATGATTCGGCACAAATCTCGCCAGCAACATCAGCTCCAAACTTGGCAGAATTAGCAGAAGAAGATACGACGGAAGTAGGTATTTTACCGGCCATTCGCGCTTCGAGCTTCGCTATTTTTGATGGCAGAGACTGATCGGATTGATTAGAAGAGTTGGAGGTGAAGTGTAGAAGCACGTCTTCTGACATCGTTGATTGATTGGGATTAAATGTAACCTTATTCAACGAACAGTTCGAAAAAACAGAAGCTGAGATTAAACTGAAGAATGCAGACGAACGAAAACGGCGTTATAGTGATATCGCATGGCGGATTGGGATCGTTCGTGAGAATGATCGAAGGTTAGGCTGATCGGGGATTTGGAGAGGGGTAGAATTTCGACGATTAGGGTTTTGGGAAAACAAGTTATCCGATATGAGCATCAATCGATGATACATACAGGTGGTGAAGTGGAGGGAGGAGCGGAGACTAATTTCAACCCACCTCAATGGCTACATTAAAGGGGGAAAATCGATGTAAATCGGCGGTTTGGATTTTTTTTAAATCTTGGTCCGGGAGTGGTTAATCGGAACGGGTTTTATAAAGCGGTTAACTAGTTATTAACTTAACGTTACAAAAAGTTTTTACCCGTTTTATAATGGCTATATATCCGTTTGTGATGGTTTTGCTCGAGTTTTTAGGCATATTCATATATTCACTCCCATGATCATGTATAAATAGATAGTGGATGTGTTAGTTTTATTATACAACTTCTTTATCATCTTTAAACACTTTAAAAACGTAAAAAAAAAGGTAACGATGGCTGATAACAACAACAACGAAACAACGTTGTGGTGAACCGACCACCGCGAGTCGTGAGGGTCATACCCAGAAGGAGGACACACAAGGTCTAGGATAACTATAATTTGTGTGAGATGTTGGATAGTGTCGATAGAGTAAGATGCAAAAGAAGTGGTGTTTTATTCAAACCTGATTCCATTACCTCTTTGCATTGTCATAGTCGAAGGCATGTAGAACCGTATCCAAAGCAGTGAGGCAGTTTTAATATCGTTTTAAAGTGGTGTTGACGTGTTGTCTTTACGGTGTTTTTTATTAGAGTAAATTGCTATTTTCATCCCTGTAGTTTTCTCAGAATTGTCAATTGAGTCCAATAGTTTAAAATTTATCAATTCCGTCCTTGTGGTTTGAAAAAATTGTTAATTCAGTCCAAAATATTATTAAAAATTGCCAATTTCGTCATTGTGGTTTTGCAAAAAATACCAATTCAGTCCAAAGAAATTGTTGGTTTTGAACTGAATTGACAATTTTTGCAAACCACATGGACGAAATTGGCAATTTTTAAACTATTGGACTGAATTGACAATTTTGAGCAAACCACAGGGACGAAAATGGCAATTTACTCTTTTTATTAATTAAAGAAGTGTATTTTATGTTGACGATGGAGTTCGAGGCGGCGTTGGAGCATGTAGATAGTGATTATGTCCAGCTAACTAGAACTTTTTTATAGTTGTATATGATAAATTTAGATAATTGTGGTTCTATGCTAATTTAGCTAGCTATGTTTTTTTGTGGTTGTTTATGAAAAACCTAGATAATTATGGATGTATGTTATTTTTTGAAGTGTTTAAGATAGCATTTAACATGTGATAATTTAGCTAACAATCGTTGCGTCTTGAAAAATCTAGCTAGCAACCATAGCCTAGACAACAATGACATTATGAAAAATATGGGCAAGAAACATTACGTTACTTCCAATGAAAATTTTCATCAAGCTTGTTGAAATTTCATACGGTCATTCCACCCCTCGAATAGTTCACTTGGAGTTTCATAAATTGAAGTGTTTTTCAAAACTTCCGAGTTATAATCTTCAAATCCGATGTATTGGTGATCCTCTTTATATCCAGTGTAGTTGTCATCTAAACGGGAATGCAAGTTCAAGCGGTGAAGGGCTTCTAGGTAGGTATAAACGTTTGAGGGCTTGCATTTGGACAATGAGGGGTTTGCAGGTTGGACAATCGAGTTTTCTTGTTCAACAACCAGTGGAGAAATATTGTCAAGAGTGCTGTATGAAATTATTGGCCATTAAAAATGACCATTACAAAATATGAACATTGAAAGCTTAACTTTGAAAAAAAAACATATCGCATGCAAGGACATAATGCATTAAACATAAAGAAGGCGGTTCCTGATGATATTCATAGAAAGGGTCAACTTAACCCTAACACATGAGATCAATAAAACCCAATTAAAATAGAGATAGTATATTGATGTTTAGAATAGTTAATGAGTGCATTATGAAATGATTACTAAAGAGACCAAACTTTTTGCACGACCGTCAACCAAGACTTCATCAAATCAATCCAATCCAACAAGACAATGATGGAGGCTACCCAGTTATCTTAAGATCAAACAGCTCCAATAAAAGCCATAAACAATAAATTACTCGGCAAGCAAAACTGCTGATTCTCAAAAACACCACCAGATTAAAGTTCTAAAGAAATTAACTATGGAATGTGTCCAGATAAACTGAAAACAACATAAAAGTCCATAAAACAACATAACTCCAATTTTTTTCTCAAAAACTTTTACATGACCAAGCTAAATAAGTTTGGCACTCATGAAGTTTATATGCCTGTAAATGCTTTCTTTCCACCACCTGAAGATCCTGCTGGAATCACCTTCAAGACATTGAACCTCACTGTCTTTGATAACGGTCTGAAAACACAAACATTGAAACCAAAAAACTTAATATAACAAACATTGTTTGGTGGATTAAGCTATTTTTTTTTCCTTACAGACAACAAAATCTACTTAATAATTCAACGAGGCCAGTTAAATCCTAAGTAAATGTGCTTGTGCAAAGTCGTAGTAGTATAATAGAAGTCTAAAGGTTTGATATTGTAGTGCAATTTAGTGCGGATATCTAGCCATCAAATTTCCATTCCCATATTTTACATATTTAGTATCATTGATGAAGCCAGATGTAGTCTGAAAATGAGGACATTCTTTCTATGCAAATACTTAACATGTGGAAATTACTACATACATTTGTTTCTCTTAAACGTTTAATAATAATTTTGTTTTATTTTAGGTACTTGAGACTAGATGTAGTTGAAAATGAGGACATACTTTCTATGCAAATAAATAAATGATAAATTCTTTGATGACGGTTAAATCCAAATTGGATCTTTGTTTAGTTCATAGCAATATAGCATACTAGTAGCAGTAGTTTCATCCCTAAAACTACTTTAAATTAAGGTACTAATTTTAAGTAGTCAAATCGTTCATAAGACAGGCACGTAAATAATTTGTTAAATAAGCCAAGATGTTAAGAAAGATTAACAAACCTGCATTGCCCAATGGTAACATGATCGCCTTCTTTTACACGGAAACATGGGGAAATATGAGCAGGAATGTTTGAGTGCCTCTTCTCATACCTGTAAAATACGAATATATTTAAAAAAAAATAGAAAATTTCAAATTAAAAGTTTGCTTGGGACTGAGACCCTAAAAACCAACTGTCATTTTTCAATCTTACCTTTGGTACTTCTTCACATAATGAAGATAGTCCCTTCGTACAATAATAGTCCTCACCATCTTAGCACTGTTGCATGTACCAGCTAAAATACGACCTCTGATGGACACATCACCAGTAAAAGGGCATTTCTTGTCGATGTATGTTCCTAAAATAAAATAGTTAAACAAACATTGAGATGAGATTAACAAATGATAAACCCATATAAGTTTGGTTACTGTAATGAATGCAAAAAAATATATATAACAACTCTTCCAACTATAGATACATATGACTACAAAATGGCCAATGAGAACTCTTTCAATCTATATATAGCATGAATAACCCAGTGTTAGCAGTTAAGAACCAAAAACCTCATAAAGCTATATTGGATCAAGCGTGTATTCTGGTCTTCAAAGATTTCACATTGTATTTCTAAAACTCATCCACATTTCACAGTAACATTCTGTTTGACTCAATTTCATGTAAACTTGTTTCATATTCAGCTAACATACACCTCAAATCCTCTCAATCAATTCAACCACTCAATAGCACTACAAAAAGGGATTCGAAAACATACGCTGAAAAGAGTTAAATCATTAATTCATTTGATAAAAACAAAAATCCTCATAATGCTATACTAGATCTTTTCACGTCCTATTTCCATATCTGATCCACATTTCACAGTAACAATCTATTTGATTCAATTTCATGTAAATTTGTTTCATATTCATCTTACACCTCGAATCCTTTCAATCAACTCAACAAACTCAATAGCACTACAACAAGCGACTAGAAAACATATAAATGATAAGAGTTAAATCATTTGATAAGAATACCTTCAATAGCCTCTCGTGGTGTCTTAAATCCGAGACCGACACTTTTCCAGAATCTGTTTCCACCCTTACCAGGCCTCTTTCCTTTCCCGCTCTTCTTCGAGCTGATAGAACATAGCATAGATCAACGATTTATACAAAACTAATTATATCAAACATAATCAAGCAAAATTACATAAACATAAAGGTTAAAGGATGGTTTCTAACCATAGAAACACTTTCGGTTGCTTCAGAAAGGCCTTCTCGGTCTGCGAAATAGATGCATATTACAGATAGGAAAACAACAAATATTAATATCGCAATATAAGGTGGGAAATGTGAACTAACATACTTGTTCAGCCATGGTTAACAAGGAATTAGCAGCTTAGCAGCGGCGGACGCAGGTATAGAGAAAGGTAGAAATAAACCCTAAACGATATGATTTTGCTTTAAGTAGTTACAGGTGTGCTCGGTTGGTTTTAGTGGGCCTTTTTATTTGGGCTGGGCCTAACGCAGAAACTTTTAAAAATTATTAGCAACTAGATTTTACCACAATAGCTTCCCAAAATAAATAAAACTTAGGAAATAATTGATGAGGTTTTCTAATATGTGTCCTAAAGCACACATAAAGGTGTAATGAATGTATCTCGAAAACTGAAAAAATACTAAAATTCTTTTTGAAAATTAAAAAAGATACCAAGATTTATCTTGAAAAATGAGAAAAGTTCAAATATTCTTCTTGAAAAATGTATTTTTCAACTTTCAATAAACATTTATTGCACTTTTTTAAAATTTTCGAAGATGCATTTATTGCATCTTATATGTGCCCTTAAGGCACATATTAGAAAACCCCTAATATTGATATGAAAGTTTTTATTTGAAGAAGGAATGCACGTTGTATTATGGTTGAATAATTGAATTTAGGAAAATTGGATTTTAATAATACGAGTTTTAACTTATTGGCCGATAATAATACGAATTTTGATGTTGGCGTACAATAATACCAATTAACCATTCCGGTCTCTAAAATGATACACCGTTAGTTTTTCAGTAATGGTGTTAGTGGTTTGCTGATGTGGCATTTAATGTGTTTGTTTTAACAATTATTATAATCGAGGGACTGATTTTGCAATTTATATAAATATTTATTCTATAAAAGAAAAAGAAAAAAAACTCTCTGTCGATCCTCTTCTTCCTGCCTCCGTTCCCATTCATCGGAACCCTAATCGCCGTCGTTCCCGTTCACCTGTTCGAGAGTCTGGGTTCAATAGGAGGACAAGGGGAAGAAAGAGATCGACCCAAACCTTCTTCGTTGCCCTAGTCGGTCCGATCGCTGAGGTCGCTACAACTTCAATCGTTAAGGCCCTAGCCGTAGTTGCAGGTTCGCCGGGAGTTGCGAGGTCGTCGGGAGTTGCGAGGTCGTCGGGAGTTGCGAGGTCGCCGGGAGTTGCGAGTTTGCCGGGAGTTGCGATTTTTCTCATAAATTCTAAAAAAGCCTTGGTATCGTGAGCCCATTTCTTCAACTCCAATCGGAGAGAAACAAACAAATCAGTTTGATTATCACCATATTAGATCTAGGTTTTCTTCAATTTCAATTCATAACAGGTTTTCTTTAATTTTTGGTTCGAACTAATTGAGTTTATATTCACATAGTTACTTTACTTTGTGGTTCACTGAATTAAGTTGATGGTTTGAATTAAGTTGATGGTTTGGCCGGAGGGTGATATATGACACGTAATGAATTAAGTTGATGGTTTGAATTAAGTCGCCAGAGGGTGGTTTGGCTGGCAGGGGAAAGAGGAACGGCGATTTTTTTTTTTCCTTTCCTTTTTCTCAAACCTAATTAATTAAAGAAGAAATTTAATGGAAATTACAACTAAGCCACTCACTTTAAAAAATTACAAGAACAACCCCTCAACAGATGCCACATCAGCAAGAGACTAAAACCATTAGTGAAAAATTAACGGTGTATCATTCTATAGACCAAAATGGTTAATTGGTATTATTGTACGCCAACATCAAAATTCGTATTATTATCGACCAATTAGTTAAAACTCGTATTATTAAAATCCAATTTTCCTTGAATTTCAAAATTTTATTAAGGAAAGAGGTCAATATCAATGCACAAGGAGATTTATTTGGTTATTTAATTTTTAAATACAGAGGATTCCGATAAATAAAAGGATGTGAAATGCCTTTGACCGGATTCAAACTAAGACTTTTTGAAGAAATAAACAACACCGACCAGTCGGCTAGAGCACAACTTGTTTAATTTTCTTATGCGTAAAGTATTTATGGTCTTTTAAGGGGTAGCACATGTATAAAATTTCAAAACATACGACTTTTTCAACTTTGCGCAAGAGTTTAAGGGGTAGCACGAGCTACTCTAGACTTGTGATGTTTCAAGATGGAGAATATGACGCACTTCTATGTTGAATTAATAATGATATTCATTATGCGATTATCAGGTTTAGTCCGTCGACGGTGGCTATAGTGGGGGTGTATGTTGTTAGTGACACACAAGATGCTTCAAATACATACCGAATTTAGTGAGGCACAAGTGATGGAATGGGCAGGAATGATGTGAGAGTTTTATATGATGGCGGATCGATAAGAAGAGGACGATGATTGGCAGTATACTGACTGTCTTTTCTCTATGGGTAGTAATGTTCTTCCTCTTATCCTATAGCCAACGACTTATGGTCATGGACTCGAAAAAGATGAACGTATCCATAACTCTTTTTATGTATATGCACATTTATCTTTTATATGAAAATTATTTACGTATCCATAACTCAAGTGGTATCATTACAACAAAATATATATATATATATATATATATATATATATATATGAACATATTATAAGGCCATGTGGTATACCATGGTAGTGTGGTGTGGTATGGTGTAGTGTGGTGGTCACGTCAACGCTGACTAGATCACACACATAGTGATATACCCCACGTGGTTTGATGAAATTTTTTATTAATTGGTTTTTTTTTTTACTTTTTAAATTAAATAGTATTTACATTTTAAATAAGGGAAATTGGTTTTAAATAATCCAAACTATTAACAATTGGCTGATAATAATCCCAATAAAATAAATGTTTTTTAGCACTCCCAACTTTCAAACTATTTTCTTCCAATGAGCCTTTTCTAAAGGAACCCTAACTCCGTTAAAATTTGGTAACGTGGCACCCTAACTCCGTTAAAATTTTGGTGACGTGGCACCCAACTAGGCTGCCACGTCATCAAAATTATAACGGAGTTAGGGTTCTGTTAGAAAAAGCTCACTGGAAGAAAATAGTTTGAAAGTTGGGAGTGTTAAAAAACATTTCTTTAGTTAAGATTATTATTAGCCAATTGTTAATAGTTTTGATTGTTTAAAACCAATTTCCCTTTAAATAAATAAGACATAAATTTTAAATAAACAGTGCATAAAACATTTTTTTAAAAAATTACTACATTCATCTAAATTAAACATTACATTAAAATTAAAAACAATAACTTAGTGGAATAAAAATGACTAAAAAAACCAACTAATCTATATGATTCTCAATTTCTCCATGAGTTGGTCCTTCTCTACTTTCAACCAAGGCTCGTTGCTCTTTGTTCAAACCCGAGATATCCAACCAAAGCACGTGGGGTTCGGGTATTGGTTGCTTGATTAAGGGCGGCTTGAGCTTTGGTTTGGATTGATGATGATTTCTTTAGAAAAAAACTAGAAGTAGTAGAATTTAGTAGAAGGTGTAAAGATGTGGTATATATAGGAGAAAAAATGGGTAAAAAATAATTTGTTTACAACATTTAATGACCAACAGTACAAATAAATAGCCGTTGAACGACATCTGGTCTTCATCACGCGCTCTGAACATATGGGGCAAGGCCATGGCGTCAATCGAACACGTGTGGCGCCGTGAAATCCCCTTCCACGCGGAGTATGCCGTATGAACTAATATTTTTTCTTATTCAGAGGTAACTTCATTATTTTCTTATAAATAGTGATTTTATTATACAAAACATGAAACTATAAAAAATTAAATAACTAAAATAAAAAGTTATATGATATGCATATAAATATCTAAATTGTCGGTATTGTGTAGTCATAAAGGGGCATTACGTGTCATGTTTTCAACCACCTCATTAAATGGCTCAATGACTCAAAATAATATAGTCATAAAGCTTTTCTCATGATTACACTATTGTTATTTTTTTTTAGATTTTTTATTTAAACCAATCAAAATGTGCAAATAATGAAATAATCAATCAAAGCTGTGCAGCTGAGATGTCATAGGGATTGCGTCTGGAGATATTTTTTGCATTATAACGCCCTGGAGTTGTGTTTCAGGCGTCATGGAGCATCATAGCCCATAACAAACGCCCACTACATATAGCTGACATGATGATTGATTGCTTTTCAAATAGAAATGTTGTACAAGGGTGGAGGGAACCATATGAAGTAGCGAGAGAGATATGTAATAGTTTGTTTCCCTTTTCTTTAATTTATTTAAACATATGACCGCCATCACTCTCTCCTTCACTATAGTTTCTTCGTGACTTTAGTTTGTAAATTCTAAGGCTATTTATAGCGAGCGTGATTTGAACAACATATCGCCCCATAGCGCTCCCAACACGGCCTCCAGGGGCACTATGGGTGGAAAAGAGACTGACGGTGTGACGAGCATGGCGTCTTTTCCCTCCTTTTGATTAATGGATTTTTTTTCTGATCAGATAGAAAATTTTAAGTTGGGTTTTTTTAAATATAATTGTGTGATAGTTAGAGGATGTCATGCGGTTATATGACTATATAATTTTTAGTCATGAAACCCCTCACTAACTAGGACGACACTTGTCGTGATTTGTTCGTATATTTTTACTTGTTACGGGTTCAAAAATACCGACTACCATCCCTTCACTTTACAGTTTACACCCTGAAACTGAAGGGTACAAATGCAATAATTAAATTGGATATTTGGGGATTTGAAAGAGAGTAAGAACTTTTGGCTCCCACTAGTCAAAGGCCGCGCCGGTGTTTTGAGCCGTTGAAGGAAACGAAGCTACTCCATTTCACGGCAACCTCCTCCACCTATCTCCGGCGTAACTTATCGTCGACGGCAACATCATCGTTTCCGGTATTGTTATTTATAGACTCTGATTTTTCCAGATTTTACGTATGCTCTCTTGGATTGTAACGACAAATTGCATATCAGTACCTTAGATTTTGATATCTTCGAATGTCGGTTGCTATTTGAGAACCAGATCCACTTCGGGAAAGGTTTTGAGTCACACCTAGTTATTTTATTTGCTGAAATTGCAGATGTGAATTGTGAAGTTTATGTATACTTTGTTTTAGGGCATAATGAGCATTGTAATCCACTCAGGTATCTTCAGTATCTGCCATATTAGTGATAAATTAACTTTGTAATCAACGCCAATTAACAAGAATTAGTAGCAGCATATGTTGTGAAACAAATTTGGTTACAAATCTATTTGTCCACAGTTACATATGAGCATATATTGCCATATTACTAATATCACCTGTGAAAATTATAACGATGACACATATATTGTGAAAATCACCTTTGTTTTGTGGGGTTATGATCTATTGTTGCCTTTTGTATCCGATTTGACGACTTCTGTAGAAAGATCTTTCATTATCAATGTTTCCGTAAAGGGATTATTCACTTGTACAATGCCGTGTCACTCGTGTTGGTTTAGCCTTTAGTTTTCTTTGCTTATTTTCTTCCTTATTTCTTTTATTTTCTTTTCTTTCTTTTCTCCATTTCTGGTAAGTTATGCTGTAACCATGTTCACTAATGCATTGTGTATCATTTAGTATCCATGCTTTAAAGGTTAACTAGGTTTGTTTGGAACATTTCATCTTCATTTAGGCACTATGCTTGTGCAACAGTGTTAACTGTATGTATTACTTCTCCCTTTGATTTAATGTATGTTCAAAATGTAATCATTTTTATTATCAGTTGCTGTTATAATTTTTTTTATTTGATGTCAAATCCTTTTATGGGTATTGGTTAACTAGTGGCTAGTGAATTACTTGAAATGTAATAAGTATGTCTAGGGATTACATATGTATCATTATCAATAGGGCCTATATCGCAAAATAGCTGTCACTTGTTAAAAATGAACCAGCGCATAGTTTAAGGCTATGAAACAATAGAAAGCATAAATAAGTTACACCCTGAATTTTGTAGGACATTCATGGCATCCTTTCATGCACTCCTATTTACTACAAGTTCTTTTGTTGATATCCCAATGTCAGTTATAAAACATTAATGGCTCGTGTATAAGACTTTAACTCCTGGTTCTTTTTTCAAATTTACATATAGAAGAGGAATTTGCTAGTTGGTCTGTGCACTCCACCAGTCCAGTGATATGCATGATCTGATTTTGTGTAGAGAATGAGACTTGTTCACATTCTGAAGTTCATATTTTTGTCTGCTTATTTTTATCTTCAATTTGTTTTAGTTTTCATCAGTAAGTTTTGTTTTGAGTGCTGTCCCTTTTTTATCAATTTTAGAATTACCGATATATATTCCGAATTTGAGGATCATCGTTACAAGATAGAATTAAATTAGGGTTTCCCTCCCACTAAATGCATTAAATTACAATAGGATCATGATAATCAAAACTTATGCTTTTTTTTGGAAACAGTGACACCACATTAATTGTTCTAATTACAGATGGTGTCACTGCTAATTATGATGTATATCCTTTCAGGAATCTTCTGGAACATCAGTCAACTTATGGATAATGATCACTTGAAAGTTATGGAAAAGGAAGGACGTGTTGAGGTATTTCCTCTTTCATTGCTCACATTTTCTTAATCCTTACGAAGGCTGTTACGCCTAATGTTGTTTCAAGCAGGATTTGAAGGATTATCTTTATAAATAGCAAGTCGAATACATATATAGACATAGTAGCAGTGCAGTTTTATGGTTAATTTTATTGGACTATAAGCCTAGACTAATGCCACTCCTACTATTGATATTACATAGTGTTTACTTCTTAGTGTGGATTTTCTTGATTGATGCCTTTGGTCCTTACTATTAATGTACTAAACTTTCTTTTTTTTGTTCTTTTTGCAATTATACTTTTAGAGGTTTATGATCAAGGCCTTAAAACACATTTTTATACTTGTTCGTTACTACCTTGAACACGTAACGGTGAATGAAGCAATCCGCTAGGTTTTTGGTATTTCTTGGTTTTTGTTTTATATGCATGGTAATTGCATATTCACTTTCTCACCCACACAGAAGTAAGAAGGAACTTAAGAATAATCAGGAAGCAAGTTTTTTGGTGAACATTAATGAAGAAAACCCATCATAACTTTGGGTTTACTCTATCATACTGTGACCCAGCTACTTATGAATGGGTTGGTTCAGATATATCTAACTGGTCAAGCAGATAAATTGAATAATAGCTTAAAAGGTACCGGGTCAAAGGTTGAGTGGGTCAAAAGTCACCCAAAGTGTACTTACAATACCATGAAACCTCTGTTACGCAACCCCTTACCTCTAAAAAAAATAAATGCCTGCTTTTGTTAACTCCAGTGGTGTAAATGCAGGCTCCAGGTGCTGAAGTGTTTAAATCTTCTATCCGAAAGTCATCCCGATTGCAAAGCAAGAAAAGCTTGTCATCATGCTCAAAATATGTATTTAAATCTTATCACAGTAATTCCAAATATACAACGACATCTTCAAAAGCAAACCTATATAAAGAAAAATCGATCTTTGAAAGCAAGATTCAGGAAGAAAAAAAGCATCAATTTCCCCATAGAAATGGATTTAATGGTGTATTTTCAACAAGAACTGTATCCATGAAATCTTCTACAGTAGTTCCATCCTTTGAATATCATGTTCAAGCAAAAGATGGGATCTGTCTTGTTGTTGATTTGAATTTAAAACGCTCTGATTGGCTGAAAAGTATGGAAAAAACAGTTTGTGTATGCCAAAATCATTCTAAGCCTGCATTTGAAAGCTTCCGGAAGGAGGTAGAGTGTTTGAGAGATAGGAATAACCTTAAAGTTAGTTCACCTGACAAAACTTCCGCTTCGGATACTGGCATGAATTCTTATGTACAAAACAATTTTTCAATTAAATCAATGAATAGAGAAATTGGGAAAACTCTTCCTTCAGTTGTAGAAAAAGAATTAATTAGTGTAGGTGGTTCTAAACAGTGTTGCTCAAAGGTTAACCAGAAACTTGTGCTTGAAAGTTCTGAAATATCGGAGGAAGTTCAGTTGTTAAATTTTTCAAGTCCACACGAAGGTTCATTATGTTCAAGAACTGGAAAAATATGTTCTGAAAGTTTATTAAATGGCACTACTGTGGTTAATCAAGAAGCTGGTGGTAACAACAAATGCTCAACCATTAAAAGTGAGGTATGTTGAATTTCATGAAGCTTACTATAATTGGCTTGTGTTTTAGGAATTCTTTTTAGGAAGTTTTTACTATTCACTTTTTTTTTTAAGCATGAAAGATATACAAAGGCGGTGTTCGGATGTGTGTTTTGAAAGTGATCGACGATAATCACTTTGGGTAACTTAGTTTTTATTATGATTATCCAGGGATCAGATAATCAGTTTGATACTAGCTGCAAGCCTGCTAACCAAACTAATTATAAAAGGGTAGAGTTTATATACCCCTATATTTATTTATTATCTGCCTACATTCAACATCAAATCATAAGTGACTATTACAGCTTCAAGCAGCAAAAGTATATCCAAATACTATCTCTTGCACCATGTTTTATTATATATGATTATTTGAATCTGATTATCCATGATTGTTCAGTTCGACATGATCATGTTTAAATTATCAGTTTGATGCTAAGGTGGTGTTTGGATATGCTTTGTAAGTGATTAGCAATAATAATCAACCTCTGCTTATAATTATTAGTTTATCTAGGGTTCAAATAGTCAGTTTGATTCTAGCCGCAAAAAAACTGGTTGCATTTTATTTATACATGTTTATTTTATTACTCAATCAAAATTTGCCACCACTCCACTCCTTTAGAAATCTTCATTACAACTTCATTCTGCAAAAGCATGTCCAAACACTATCATGTGCTGCATGTGCATCATGTTTTATTGTGGATAGTTATCTGATTCTGGTTATTTAGTATCACATAAATGCTTTAAAATGCAGACATCCAAACACCCCTCTTAATATTACCACTCTTACATGTGCAGGAAGGAGTTAATTCGGCCGAAGGAATGAAAGTGTCAGGGTAACATTCTTGTCAGATTGATCTTTGTTATTATGGATATATGTACACACACATATCAAATCAGTAATTATGTTGATTTTGTAAATTACAGAAGAGAAGAGAATGCATCTATGATATTAGTGTCCTATGATGAGCCTAAGAGAAAGAAACATTACTACAAGAGTGATCACATTCATGGTCAATCTCATGAAAGAATTTTAAGAAGCACACTTGGTGGGAGATTTCTTGAACGTGATGGAGTAATCATTTGGCGTTCCTCACGTTTGCGTTCTCAGGTTCTCTGATTTTTTTATATCACTAGCTTCATCATGAAAATTATTCATATACAAACTGCATGAAATATAAATAAACAGCAAACGTTTCTTTCCAAATTTAGCAACCAACTTTAAACTAGGCGCAAACTAGAAATCAACTTGCAATTAATTTCTGATATTACCTATAAATTGTAATTTACTGATGTGACAATAGTTAATGACATGCAAGCAGTCATTAATGCCACATATAATTTTGGGGGAGAATTATTCGCAAGTTTGAAAATCTGCTCCTTATACACTAAAATGATACAACAAATTCTATAAAATCTGCAAAATCTGTCTCGTTGTTGGCTAAATTAGTAATTTAGGCAGTAAAATGTAGTCTGGTTGCAAAAACTGGTAATAAAATGTAAGTCGGTTTCTATTCTATGCATAATTTGAAGCTGGTTGCTAAAATCCGAAGAAAGTGTAAGGTTTGATTCTGTTAGTGCAGTTTGTTCATTAGTTATTGGTTTATTGGATTTTATTAATCCAAGATATTATCAATTGGTCAATATTAATCCTAATTTCAAAAATGGCCCACATTAATCCCAATTATTAAGGTGTTGGATTTCATTGGACCCCCTTTACATTTTTGTTAACTCCGTTAGTGATTTCACTTAAACAATTCCCTACGGGATCCAATGAAATCCAACACCTTAATAATCATTGGACCCCCTTTACATGTTTCTTAACTCCGTTAGGGATTTTACTCAAAAAATTCCCTACGGGGTCCAATGAAATCCAACACCTTAATAATTGGGATTAATGTAGGCCAGTTTTGGAATTGGGATTAATATTGGCCAATTGGTAATAACTTGGATTAATAAAATCCAATAAACCTTAGTTATTAATCAATTGTTATGGTTCTCAAAGCTCTTTACGCATTTATTTGAATTTATACCCCTGGATGTTATTTCAACCTAAATATCCACTTGAAAACAGCCAATGAAAAATACAATTTCTACTTGGTAGAAACAAGTCTAAGTTACTCTATACAATTTTCTTTTGCTTCAACAGTGTTTCATCAGTTAATATTTTCATTTCCTTTCTCTTTATATTTTGTTTTTATATGTATTTAGCTAATTATTTTGTATTTTTGTTTTTGTTTTTCTCTCAGTGAAGAAGCAAGCAATAAGACACTACTACATGATACATTAGGTATAAACATTAATGTTTCATCCAATTTTCTATGAATGCTCCGCTTAGCAATATGCCTTCTCGAAACAAATATAAAGTTTTTCTCCTATTGTGTGATATCAGTTGAATATCCCTGTTTCAATCACTGAATTTAAAACAACATGCACCAACAATTACTATACTTAACATGTCAAAAAAGAAAAGAAAAAAAAGATTTTGGAGCTGAGAGTCTCGGTGGGAGGAGTCTTCCTATATGTTCGGTTAGATGAAATGTTTAGCTTCTGCTATGAGTTAGATTATACTAACACGTTTGTTTATTTGTTTGTTAAAAGTTAAAACAACAACTACAAATATTTTCTTTAAAGATTTTAGTTTATGAATTTAGATGATGAACAAATATATGTTTAAATGAGGATATATTTGAATTTATGTATATTATCTTTCCACTTGCCATTTATATTTTTGTACTTGAATTTCAAAGTTGCCAGAAGTGCATGTCAGCTTTTTAAATCTTGATATAATTTTTTTCTTTTTTCTTTCTCTGCAGGCTGTTAGATTACTGGAGTGATTTATTCAATACAAGCTGCTTCACTTTTCTGATTATTTTTCTTTTTTACAGCAACAATTAAATGTTTCACCACCTTTCTGGGTAATCTGTTTTGTTGTACTATGTACCTTTTTCAACATTAATGTTTGGTTGGTTGGTAGAACTAGGAGGATAATCCCAAACACATGTGATCATTTTAACAACAATTCGACTCATATATAGATGTTATTCAACTCTGATTCAAATTCCTTGACATTTTTTTGTTTTAAAAACAAGTATTGTTGGCTAAACACAAAATCTCGCTTCGGTTATGATTTTGCATATATGAGTTTAGAGCTTTTGGTCGAGTTTGATTGTTTGATATGGTGGTGGTTGTACTAACAAACACAATGAAGCATAACTTGTTTGCTCAACCCTAATTTATTACTTGAAAAATGAACTTTACTAACAAAAACTTCGTGACAGGTGGATCAGTTAATCGGTCGGTGATACAACCATGGTGATCCAAAGATAATGTTTGTTGATGATCTGTCAACTTTCTATCGATGATTTGTTAGTGATGTTTCTCGTAAGATTGGTTTTGTGCCACCTTAGCTGCATGCTAGACATGCAACGTTGAGGGTACCCTGTCCTTGGGCATGAGCCCATCCAGTATCCAGACGTGCGCCATCAATAGATTTTTTTTTCTTCCGACAATAATAGGTATTAATTTGTTACATGTGGGAAGGGCAAGTATGTGAGAAAGACGGGTGAAAGTTCGATATGTCATATTAACTAACACTACATGTGGAAATGACATCCCTTAGCGCTACAAATAATCTTAATAAAAGTATAATTTGTAGTGATTATGAAATTTAGAATCAAACGAAACGAAACGTAGCGGTATAACTCTTAGGTTTTAAGTTCCAGATTTAATTCCACTTTTAGTACCAGTTTTAATTCCATTAATACCCATGTGACAGTTAATAACGAAAACTAGTACTTAAGTAATAGCATTGATGTCGATTAATTTCAACAGGGCCGTAGTCATAATTCATTAATACTCTTGGTTACTACCTATGACACATAACTTATACAAAAAATATAAATTTAGTAACATATAAATTAATCATGTAGATTTATGTACTTTTTATATGTTTATGTTTACTAGTCATGCTAGTCTAAAACGTAGGATAATTTTATAATTAGTTTTAGATTTATCTACCTTTTATCTTTGTTTTCAAAATACGATCGGTGGATGTTTAGAAAACACGACTAGCTATCGTTCTATATGCTTACTAGTCGGACCAGTCTAAATGTGGGATAATTTTATAATTAGTTTTTTTAGCTGCTAAATGTTGCTTATAATTAGTTTTAGAAGAAAAAAACAAATATATGAAAAAATAGAAGTACTTGCAAAATTAATCATCTAAAAATATACTAACTTGATTTCAATCTTTAGTTATTCTAAAAAAATACATACTTGGGTTACGTATAATTGTATGTTCATACTAAATAACTAGTGAAACAATTCTTATAGTATCGCATTTTTAATTAAAACGTTTGTACTTTCTACAATTCTACATAACAAAACGAGTAATAGTTGATATACATGTGTCTGTTTTTTTTTTTTTAAATTAATTACAAATATGGAAACCAGGAATATACGTCTAAATAATTCATTTATTAGCTTTAATGTCTTAAATATATAAAAAATAATAACATTATTATATTCAACGTGTGTATGTGTATCCATGTGACAATATGACAAAATCAAGACATCCGTCAAACAATGTGTTACAAAGTCAAACTTCAAATCTCTTGACCCAAGTCAAAACATATTAGTTATGTATTCTTGTCTTTCATTTTATTTCTTATTCTTTGTAATATACTATTACGGATCGAAATTATTATAAGATGTGAGATTTGTTTATAGATCAAATAGCTATCTCAATGAGATTAATATTTAGAGTTTTTTCTTTATTATATAACTTTATAAAATGACCTTTCATGTAATTTATTCTGAAACTTTAATCTTATCACATAGATAATCCATGTAATTATCTTAAAATTTGACCTTATTGCATTAACCAAAGGTAAACAAGACGTTTATAACTTTTTATATTGTTCGAATTTTCACTAGAAACACTAATGTACTTAACCGAATCATCATCAAAGAATAATCGACATACTTTCTTAAAATATTCTAAAAGCGTAATGTTTGGTAATTGGTATCTTTGTTGTGGCTAGGGTTTGAGCGGGGATAAAATTCAATTATAATTCAAATATTTATAATCAGTAAAAAAACAAATTAGTAACATAGTTGATAATAACTCATAACTTTAATAATGTTTTGTCAATTTCACATCTTGTTTTGCTATCAATATGTACGCTCTTTTTTCAATTTAAAAAACATTTTATAAATATGTCAAAATCATACGATAGTTAAAGTACTGTCCAATCGATTATGACTTGTTGTGAGAGATGTAAAAGCTGATTGATCCATTTGTCACAAGAAACCACGTGGTTGCCACGTAATAGACTAACAAACAAATCAAATATATTCAAGAAAATGACATATGTTGACATTTTGGAGAATTGGAAAACCAGCAACAAACATAGATAATGACAGAGTTTAAAAAATTGTACAAAACATTTACAGGGTAAGATCGAGGTTGTTGTCATAAGGGCGTCACTTGACCTTTTTAAGTCTCAGTTAGTTATAACTTATAAGGCTATTCGTAGTGACGTTTTATTCGTCTTATAGCGCCTTGTACACCATCCCGGGGGCATTATAGGCTGGAAATCGGCAAAGGACGTTACGAATATGACCTCTTCCTCCTCTCTCTTCTTATTGGTTTGTTTTTTTTCTCTTATTTTTGGTTGGTGAGCTTTAATTGAGTGTTTGTAAAAAAAAATATATATAATATAATTCGGTAATAATTAAAGGGGCGTTATAAAAGGTAATGACTATACACAATTTCAGTCATAAAAACTTTTGATGATGTGGATGACACGTCTCGGATAACATCCCTCTAAAGAGTTATGACTACACATAGCTTAATCGAAAACTAATCTTGTAAAGTGTAAACTGGCAAATTAATTAAGTTTTTGAGTAAATTTTACCTAGTTTAATCTAATAAGGATTTTTGTTGATTAAAAATGTTTGAAGACAAGTTTTATAGGATTATAAATAGGGTATCCATATAATTAGTTATCCAACCGGAATCAGTAAAGAACAAATTGTTGTCTTTAGAATGAAGCGAGAATCGAGAGAGAATTAGAGATGAAGCCAAAATAGGCATTTTATTGATTTGGTAAGTATAATGGTCGGAAATGTAACACTACGCATATTTATGGTGTAAAATCTAGATCCTCGATCCAATCATGTCCTCAGCTATTTATAGAGCTCCAACTCATGTCAGCCCACGCACATGTGGTCGTTCGCTCTCTTGCACCTACTTATTAATCCTTTAGTTGCTAAGCTTTGTCATGCTCATCACAACATATAAGATAACTAGAGAGACAAAAAACTTGGATGACCTTAGGTTAGGTTAGATGTGACAACTCCTAAACCCATATTATGTCCTTAGTGTTATATACTTGTTATCACTAATCTTTCAATAATAACAAGAGAGACTACAGGAAGGACGTACCTACGATATACTTTTATAGTTAAACTGACACTCTATGAGCGTCTTTCCTCTAATTAGGTTAGGCCCGTCCATATTCAACTGTTATAATTTGTTTCGATACTCGTATGTGTGTTTTTTAAAACCTCAGATTAAGGTTTAGAACAAAAACTAATTACCTTATTAGTCATTATTTATTAATTACAACAAATAACAATTTAAACGCTTACCATTTCTTCCTTAAGTGGTCAAAGATGGTAATTATGACTAGACAGGAATAAGTTTAAATACTAATATGTCCTAAAACCGAAAGTTTTGAAGGGTTAAGGTTCAAGGACCAAAGCAGTGGACAAGTATGCAGAAATCCAGGCATGAAAAGATCAATTTTGCATTAACTCCCAGCATTTAATGCAGTCACCTACACACCCTCTTTCTTTTGAACTGCACATTGCTCTACACCTCTACAGCATTCAATACTATCTCTACCACCACCTCCCCGATCCCAAATTCATAGCAACCATCAATCAATTGGGGGTTTTCTGTAAGTTCATCACTCTCTTTCTTCATTTCCTTTCTTCATTTCATATGAACAATATACATCATTTTGCTGGAAATTATTGTTAAAGTTTGGTTTTTTTTGGTGGTTGTTTGCTATATTTCAGATGGGGTTTGTTTGATTTCATCTGGGTAATGATTATCTTGGTTTTGTTTTGAGGCTCTATGGAGTTATAGTGTCGTTTGACTTTCTCTTGGTCAACGGAAGATGGGTTTTTGATGGATTTTCTTGGATTTCAAGGTGTTTTTGGTGGTTTTTGCTGAGGATTTGAGTTTGTTATGTGAGAATTGATGAATGTATACGTTTGAATTAAGTTATTCAACTGAATATGATGAAGATTTTGAGGTGTTTGGTTGAGGATTTGACACTACAAACCCTGCTGTTGTTGGTGGTGGTTTTATTGGGTTTAAATGGTTTAGTGATTGGTCTTGGTTCGATGTCATCCATTGCCATATCTTACGGTGAATATGGTAGTGCCTTTTGTGGTCTAAAATCAGATGGTTCGCACCTTGTGACGTGTTACGGTTCGAACTCGGCTATCATAGACTCGACTCCTTCGCGTGTACAGTTCACTGGTTTAACAGCAGGCAATGGGTTTGTTTGCGGGCTTTTGATGAATAACAGCCGACCCTTTTGCTGGGGGACAAGTAGCTTCATAGCCATGGGTGTTCCGGCACCTATGGCTAAGTTTGTTGAGTTCATGGAACTCAGTGCGGGAGACCATCATCTATGTGGTCTCCGGAAACCACTAATGGGCAAGCAAAGGGACACTTCACTTGTTGATTGTTGGGGTTATAACATGACCAAGAGCCATGTTTTTGAAGGTCAAATCCAGTCTATTTCCGCTGGCTCTGAGTTCAACTGCGGGTTGTTTTCACAAAACCGTAGCACGTTCTGTTGGGGCGACGAGACTAGCAGTGGCGTGATCACCGGTGTACCAAAACACGTTAGGTTTCGGAAAATATCCGCAGGCGGTTACCATGTATGTGGGATAATCGAAGGTATCGACTCGAATGTTTTGTGTTGGGGGACGAGTTGGGAGTCGCAAGAGGAAATCGCAATGGCATTGGCTCGACAGGGTCAAGTCAACGTTGACTTAGCCCCCCTCGATCCAATGCTTTCGGTCGTCGGAGGGCGATTCCATGCTTGCGGCATCAAGAGCTATAGTCATGAGGTGGTTTGTTGGGGTTTTCGGGTCGATACGAGCACCCAACCCCCGAAAGGGGTTCGGCTTTATGAAATCGCATCCGGGGACTACTTTTCTTGCGGTGTTGTGGCGGATAGATCGCTTTCACCAGTTTGTTGGGGTGCCGGTTTTCCAACGTCATTGCCGCTAGCTGTTTCTCCGGGAGTCTGCCGATCAAACACTTGCGACAACGGATTTTACGAGTATAATAACGGAACCTCACCATGCAAGTCTCCGGGTTCACGAGTTTGTTTACCATGTAGCAACGAATGCCCGCCTCAAATGTATCGAAAATCCGAATGCACAAAAGATGCTGATCGAGTTTGCGAGTATAACTGCTCAAACTGCACCTCCATCGAGTGCTCTTCGAACTGTTCATATACCGACAAGAAAACCGAAAGATTCTGGTCACTACAGCTGCCTGTGATTGTAGGTGAGATCGTTTTCGGGGTGTTATTAGTGATTGTGGTATCGATAACCGCTATTTTCTACGTTCGTTACAAGTTAAGAAACTGCAAATGCGCCACGAAAGGCGTTAAATTCATGAAGAACAGCGGGTTTCCGAAAGACGGAGGAAAGGTTCAACCCGATCTGGATGAGTTAAAGATCAGAAGAGCTCAGGTTTTCAGCTACAACGAACTGGAAACCGCAACAGGAGGTTTTACAGAAGAATCACAAGTTGGAAAAGGGAGTTTTTCATGTGTTTTCAAGGGGATTTTAAAAGATGGAGTTGTGGTAGCTGTGAAACGAGCACTTCTTTCGCCTGATATGAAGAAACATTCAATGGAGTTTCATAACGAACTCGATTTGTTATCCAGATTGAATCACGCACATTTGCTCAATCTGTTAGGATACTGTGAAGAAGGTGAGCAACGGTTACTGGTTTACGAGTTCATGGCTAACGGATCGTTACATCAGCATCTTCACGGAAACCCTAAGGCGTTAAAATCACAGTTAGATTGGGTGAAACGAGTTACCATAGCGGTGCAAGCTGCTCGAGGAATCGAGTATCTCCACGGTTACGCTTGCCCGCCGGTGATCCACCGGGACATAAAGTCGTCGAACATTTTAATCGACGAAGAACACAACGCGCGAGTGGCGGATTTCGGACTTTCGTTGCTAGGTCCGGCGAATAGTAGTTCGCCGTTGGCGGAGCTGCCTGCCGGAACCCTAGGGTATCTGGATCCAGAATACTACCGGCTTCACTACCTCACGACGAAATCGGACGTTTACAGCTTCGGCGTTTTGCTTCTGGAGATTCTCAGCGGCCGGAAAGCGATTGATATGCAGTTTGAAGAAGGAAACATCGTCGAATGGGCGGTGCCGTTGATTAAATCCGGCGAGATCCAGGCGATTCTCGATCCGGCGCTAACGGCACCGTCAGATCTGGAGGCTCTGAAACGGATCGCGAATGTTGCGTGCAAATGCGTACGGATGCGCGGGAAAGAACGGCCGTCGATGGATAAAGTGACGACGGCGTTGGAACGAGCGTTAGCTTTGTTAATGGGAAGTCCGAGCAACGATCAGCCGATTTTACCGACGGAGGTGGTTTTAGGAAGCAGCCGGATGCACAAAAAATCATCTCAACGGTCATCAAACAGATCGGAACTGGAAGGTGACGTGGCGGCGGAGACGGAGGATCAACGGACGGAGTTCCGAGCGCCGTCGTGGATCACGTTTCCGAGCGTGGCGTCGTCTCAGCGGCGGAAATCGTCGGTTTCGGAGGCGGATGTGGTGGATCCGAAGGTTTCGGAGAACAAATTATTTGGCGATGGATTGAGGAGCTTGGAAGAAGAGATTGGACCTGCTTCTCCTCAACAACATATGTTCTTGCAGCATAACTTTTGAGCTCCGGAATCGGTGTTAATGGCGGATATTGTTACAGATTGATTGATTTGTGGACTGAAACATGATTGTAAAATCTAAGATTTTGGTTTCATTTTTATTGCATTTTAATCTGAATCACAAACAAATCGTTTTATTAGGGTTTTTGTTCTTGAATTTGCGTGTTCTTGAATCTTGTGGAGCAAGCGAAAATTTTATTAAAACAAAGCTAGCAACGGGCTAAATTTCAACAAAGAAAAAGAAAATGAGAAATTACATCAAGATTGTCAATCCACATTACAATGATTGTTCCTGCTTGTAATAACCTTGTGGTCGTTAAACAAACCTATCTATCCCCTTCCGCTGTTAGATCTTTCTAGATCTACCCCCGGTTCTCTCTGGTCTTCTATAGATCACCCCCTACCATAATTGGATTAATCTCACGAACGATATCCGCCACACAGACATTACGATCATTACAGTCGTTGAAAACCTTAATGTTTCTACCTTTCCATAAACACCACAACATGGTAACGAGGATAGCATGAAGAATTATCTTGAGACCCGAGGAGAAGTGCCATGTGTCCTGTATACAAAGAATGTTACTAACCGTACAGAATAAGTCCTTCGGGGTGTTACACCAATAAAATATAGCATTCCAAACATCAATTGCTCTAGCACATTGGATCAAAAGATGGTTGGTAGACTCCGAACATCTAGAGCAAATCGAGTAGAGACCGTCAACAAACGGATTTTTATCAACAAAACTTAGATTTATTTTATGTTAATATTTTATTTAGTACAATTTATTTATTTATTATATTTCATTTTTTTTAAACTGCAAGTTTGAATTCATCAGTATTGCTTTTGTATATATCTATCTTCAATTTAAAAAAAAAAAAAAAACCTGATTATTTATGGAAAAACTCCAGTTTCTAGTCTGTGAAGCATTTTGCTCGGATCTGATTTAAACCGAAGACCTTATGGTCTCAATTTCTTTCAAATACCATTAAGCTATAAACAATAACTTTTTTGTTGACATTTATTAACACCACATGTATAATTTTGATTATTACGATTAATTAGGTAGCCATATATCCATAGTATTGTGATGCTATTGACGTAAATAAATGCTTAAACAGATTAGTTATTGACTTATCGCGTGTGGGTTTAGAATTTCAAACTTAGATGAAGAAACACAATGCAAGTGTATATTCAAAGGTTGCAGCCTTGCGTATCGCGTGGAGTGTCATGTGAAGTGTCAAAATGGCGGCTTACGGTGAAAGTTCAGGTAGTGTTTAAAAAATAAACTATAGTTTTTTATAGACTTTTCGAACTTAATATTTTAGGTGTACATTTGGGTGTTTATGATTAGGAATTAGGGCGGTTAGGGTTTGGTGTACAATCAAGGGTTTAAGTTTAGGGTCTAGGATTTATTATTTGCGTTTAGTTTTTAAAGTTTAAGGCATTAGCAGGTATGACGTTTCATTGTATTGTTTTACACATAAGGGGTTACGTGCAATAGTCAGTCGGAATGCCCGAGGTCAGAGGTTTACTTTTTTTTTAAAGAGTTAAATACGATTTGCGTCCCTGTGGTTTGATACTTTTAACTATTTGAGTCCAATTTTCAAATTATTAACAAATTCAGACTGAGGTTTGATTTTTATTACTAATTGAGTCCCTGGACTCAACGTCCGTTAAACATGACGTTAACCTGGCCCCCATGTGCAGTGCACATGAGGGTAAAAAGGTCATTTAATTATAAGGATAAAAAGGTCGTATTAATTTTTTTTTTTAATTTTAAGCTCTTTAATGTAAATCCAAATCCACAGATGATATACCCCACCACCCATCTTCTGTCCCCGCTGCTACACAAAGCTCAACTCCGACATTCTTCATCCTGTCACCCACCATTAATTTCCGGCGACCCCAACACACAAATTTTCCGGCCACCACAATACTTTGATTGAAAATCACCACAGTGTTTTTATCCAAAACCGCCTCATAAGCTCGTCCATCGTTGTAGGGCGATCGGAGCTGTAAAGTTTGGCAGGGGCAACGAACAAGCAAACGATTATCGCTAAATTCATCCACCGACAATACATTTATTCGCTTCCGATTGCGGTTCAAATTGATTTCATCCACTGGCAATTCATCCACTTATCCACAGACAATACATTGATTTTTTTTTTCAAATCGGAAGATTGACAATTCATCCGCCGCTAAACATATATTGGAGACTTTTAAACAAATCTCAAATCGATTGTCTCCACCAACAATATCGTCGACCGTTCCGATTATCTCCACCGACGATAAGAAAAAACATAATTTTAAATCCATTAATGTCTTCACCGGAAGCTCCTAAACAAATATCGTTGGCGGTGGAGCTCCTCCGATGCGGACTGTAAGTATAACCACCCCACGGCGAAAACATGTTTTCGGTGCCATTTGGCTTAGGAGCAGCTCCGCCGTTAGCAAAGTATAATTGTTCTATTTTGATGTTTAATTTGAAGATCATGGTGAGAAATGGGTTGTACAAAATTTAGGGTAGGAAATTCTCAGTGGGGTTTAGTGGGGTTTGGTGAACAGTGGTGGCAGATGGTTACCGACCGGAGTTTCAGGTGGTGAAGGATAAAAATAGAGAGATAAGAAAATATAGAGTGCAAGTGGGGGTTTGTGGTGGTTGTTGAATGAAGATGGAGATATGGTGGTGGATCGGTGATGGTAGCATTAAGAAATCAAATCTTGACAAGATTAAATGACCTTTTTACCCTCATGTGCACTGCACATGGGGGCCAGGTTAACGTCATGTTTAACGGACGTTGAGTCCAGGGACTCAATTAGTAATAAAAATCAAACCTCAGTCTGAATTTGTTAATAATTTGAAAATTGGACTCAAATAGTTAAAAGTATCAAACCACAGGGACGCAAATCGTATTTAACTCTTTTTTAAATGTCTCGCATCTCTAGACGATTATTTAAGGGACCTACTATCCACACCACTTCTTGTCTATTTGCACCACCCAAGATGCCGCATATATGAATAAGTGCGGCATTTCAGATCCATACAAAAAAAAACAAAACGCTGCATTTTGGAGGAAATGCGGCATTTTACTTCCAAAAACAAACGTATTTTAAAGGCGAAGACGCTTTGAAACGCCGCATTTTGTCACATATGCCGCATTTTGACTTTTTTTTTGTCATGTTGTTAAATGCCCCTCCAGTTATATATGCCGCCTTTTGAGGCCTATAAATAGTTGAGTACTCATTCATTTTATTTTTGCAATATCCATTCGTATGAATACGAACCATTTCCAGTTGTATCATCTCTGTCTAACTTGTAAAGACAAATATTATCAGTTAAGATGTCCTACTTAGTCTTCATTTTTAGTGATGATTTTGTTGACGATTCTTCTTCTGATCCGAAGTTGGTTCTAGAATCAAACCGGGTAAGTATTTAGTTTCTTCAACTATTTTATTTTTTTATCTTAAAATAGTAATGTTTTATGTTTCTTGTGCAGTATGATGGCTTTCAATCGTCTAACTAGTTGGTTCCAGATTTTAAGGAGCGATTGTTTAATTTGAACCATGTGAGACATTTAATAAACTTTATTAAACATTGTAATCGTGGAAAATAAAATCATACATTCAGATTCAGGATTTATTAATTATTAAAATTTCACTATTACTTTAATTATTATTTGTTATAGAACATATAACTTTAATTCATTTATTTACTTTAAAGGATTTCTAAGAATTCAAAATGCCACATTTAGGACAAGATACGGTGTTTTAGTTACAAACAAATAAGAATCTTCGTACATGTAATTTATGTCGTTGCTCAATATGCCGCGTTTTGTACTATATGCCGCATTTTGAAGTGAAGTACATCGAATCCCTTTGACTTTGACCAGATTAGACTTTTGTCTTATTCAAGATGCCGCATATATGAATATGTGCCGCATCTTGAGTGGTGTGGATAGAATCTTGGATGGTGTGTATAGAATGTCCGATTATTTATTTAAGAATAAAAATCCTCTCGTTTGTACATGCATATTTGTTTAAACTTGGTCGCACCACAACACACGTGCAAATTGGTATATCTAGTTTGTAGTTAAATGAAGAAACTAGAAATTTTAGTATCAAACCATAAACTAAAGAATTTTCATGTCTGATAATTATTTGTTAAAATCAATTTAAAAATAATAATAAATATACACAATGTATTATGCAATTTTTTTCCAAACAACTATTTAAGATTGCTGACATGTTTTAAATCACTCATTTGATCACCTCCAAATCCGAGTAAGGCTAGAGACTAGTACGTCTCTGTAAGACAAGCCATCACCTCCCTCCAATGTCCACTATACCAAAAGTGCGGGATATGGTATTATGTAATATTAACTAGTGGTTTTAGTATCAAACAAATGTAACACATAAACCAAAAATATTAAATATTTATAACCTATAACGCTAACCATAATTATTAAACAAAAATCCTTTACAGTAAGCTCTCGGATACTGACTCGTTGATACTAACCGTACACACCTAAAAGTAAACCTTAATGTGCTATAAAGAGGCCCATGTCGTTGATTTTTATAAATTTTATTATTTGCCAAAACTTTACATTTAGTTTTTATAAAATGAATTTTTTACAAAGGTATATCATACAAAAAGTATAAAGGGGTAAATTAAAAAAAAAAATTGCTTTATGAAACAGGGGTTTGATTCTATAGAAAACCAATATTTTATAAAAAACCAAAAAACCAAGGAAAAAAATTATTTTTTTTAAACTTTTTTTATATGTTTATTTCATGATTTTAAGAATATTGGAAAAAGAAAAAACTTTAAAAACGTTTTCGAGTTTTTTTAAAAAATAAAATAAAATTCGAATTTTAGCTTGAAATTAATATTGCACTATGCAACAATAATATAAAATTGGTTTATGAATGTCAATTCTTTGTTTTTTACATTATTCGCATAAACCACATTCATATTTAAGTTAAGTCTCTTGTTTTTAAGTAGTTTTAATTATAATGCATTATGCAATACTATTGGTACTATTGCATGATGCAATAATAAAAAATCACTAAACTTTTTATTTTTTAAATTTTTTTCCCATAAATAAAGCTAATAAAATTATAGAATTTTTGGTGAAATTATTTTTAAAAAATATTAATATATGAAGAAGTTATAGAGAAAAAAAGGTTGGTTTTTTGGTTTTCTGGATAATTATTGGTTTTCTATAGATCTTTCCCCTATGAAACAGACCTAAATAAATCATTAATAGGATTAAGGGGTTATGATTTATGAAGAGGCCCATGTCGTTGGTTTTACAATAGGCTATTAAGAGGCCCAGATCCATGGTTTTAACTTTTCCTTTCAACCTCAACTTCTAACTTAGATGATTCAGACACGTTCCACAAAGGAACTGCAATGCCCGACCGAAAAACTCATCCCACTCATGGGTGCTGGAACACCGCACATTGTAAGTTGAAGAAGAAAAATTTATATTTTTGAGTTAATTTGTAGCTAATTAGTTGCTTTGTTTGTTAATTTGTACCTAATTAGTTGTGTTGCTTGCTTTGCTTGAAGTAGAAACCCTAGTCTATGAGTTTAAAGTGTTATTGATGTTTTCTTAGTAAGTTGTAAGCTATGTTGAAGCAGAGAACCTAATTTATGATTATTTAGAGGGCTATTGAACTTGAAACCCCTAGTCTATGAGTTTAAAGTGTTATTAATGTTTTAGTTTATTATGGTTAACTAGTAGCTGTTATGTGCGTGTTGTCATTCACACACTTGTAGCGTAGTAACTTCGCACTCGTATTGTTCTTAAAGGTCTAGTTTAGGCTGTTTGCACTAAGCGTTTTACGCCATTACTATTTTATAATACCAAGCATTTACATATGCATATGCACATTCTACAAAATAATGTTAGTGACATCGGTCTTACTTTTTTTTTTTTGAAACTCATTGGATCATCAAAATGTCTTGCTTTCCTGTGATGTTCTTTGCTTGAGCTGATCTTCAAAAAGCCGTCTTATAGTTTGTTGTTCCTGTAAAGCCTAGTGTTTCCCCTTTTTTGGCGTTGTGTCCTACAAAAGTTGTAAGTGTGTTATAATTTTGTTGTTAGCCTGATAGATTTTTAGTGTATACAAGCCAGAATAAAGGTGGTAACGAACTTTTAGAAACAAAAATCTATCTATAGGTTTGATTAAAACCTGCAAAAGTCTACTATCGAAGAATTCTATAAAATATGTTTACAATCCAGCCGAGAGAAAAGCAGTTTGTATTAGGAAGTTTGGATTAGTTTAAATTAAAGACACATTACTGGTGGTGGAACATTGCCATAGTTGTCAAACATAGTCGGTATTTTCAAAGAGATAACAGAGTAATCAAGCATGGTAATAGGTTGGCAAAAATAATATGTACTAGACAGTTTATTTTCGAACAATTTCTTGATAGCTACAGTATCAAGCATAGCAAGAATAATATCTACCGTACAGTTTATTTTCGAACATTTTCTTGTTTATATAAGAGATATTGAAGATTTTTTTTTTCTAGAAGCGTCAAAGACTGGCAAGCTGCCGATTTGAAGGATTGCCCAATGATATCCTAACGGATATATTTAAGAAGCTTGAATTTCCTGTTCCAAAAAAGGTGAGGGAAGCTTCGGTTTACATCAGAGGGAAGCTTCTCAATAGTCGGTATTTTAGCAAAGCACAACTTGAAGGGGGTTATGTTGAGGTTTAGGATTTTGTGCAAAGCCAGTCTACAGAAAAACCCGAAAGTGAATTTGGTAAAAATGGTAAAGAAAGATGGGTCAAGGATGGTATTTACAATCAACTTGAGAGAGGAAGAGGATACCTGTTTTGAGCTTATGTTGGTGCATAATAGCGTCATGCTGTTCTGGTATCAAAACCAAGGATTCAAGGTGTACAACGTGTGGAGCATGACATCAAGGAAGATCAACCACAATTTCATAGGTTACTACAATGATTCGCTTGTTAAGGGGATAAAAATCATACCTAACCATGAGGATATTACAAACTACATTGTAATTAGTTTCCATCAGTTGGAGTTGAAGTCTACTGATGGGAAAGAGACTCGGTTTTTTTGTTTTTTTCGAATCATTCTAAGGATGAGTACACAAAACTACCCAATAAGATGTTGGCGAATCAGGTAGAGAAGCTCCCGGGTAGAGCACTGACGATACTTTCAACAAGGGAATGTGTCTTTTTAGAAGCTGTGTTTGTAGGTTTGGATGGAGGAACCCCTCAGTATTCGTTACAAGAAACATGTTTTGATGAAGGAAAATTTGAAGATTTTCATGTTTTTTCTGAAATTCATGAAAGCAAAGATTGTGATGGTTATTTTGTATTGGAGGTGCAAAGACATAGCACAAAGACGAAGTTTGGATATTACGAAAATCTCATGATGTGGATTGGCATCGGATGCCTAAAACCGGATTCTGGCACATGTCGTTGCCAGTCCACATCATGAGATTTTCGTAATATCCAAACTTCGTCTTTGTGCTATGCCTTTGCACCTCCAATACAAAATAACCGTCATAATCTTTGCTTTCATGAATTTCAGAATAAACATGAAGATCTTCAAATTGTCCTTCATCAAAGCATGTTTCTTGTAACGAATACTGAGGGGTTCCTCCATCCAAACCTACAAACACAGCTTCTGAAAACCCACATTTCCTCGTTGAAAGTATCATCAGTGTTCTACCCCGAAGCTTCTCTACCTGCTTCACCAACATCATATTGGGTAGTTTTGTGTATTTATCCTTACAATGATCCGAAAAAAAAAACCAAACTGAGTCCCTTTCCCATCAGTAGACTCCAACTCCAACTGATGGAAACTATTTACAAAGTAGTTTGTAATATCCTTAGGGCCAGGTAATATTTTTATCCCCCTAACAAGCGATTCATTGTAGTAACGAGAAATTGTGGTTCATCTTCCTGGATGTCATGCTCCACATGTTGTACACGTTGAACCCGTGGTTTTGAGGCCAGAAAAACATGACGATGTTACATACAAACACGAGTTCAAAATAGATATCCTCTTCCTCTCTCAAGTTAATTGTAAATATCATATTTGTCCCATCTGTGTTTTTCAGCTGCTACCCGATATATTCTGGGTTTTCTCTAGACTGGGTTTGCACGAAACCCCATTCCTCACCATAGCCTCCTTAATTCGAGTTGCGATTTGCTGAAATACAGTTTATTGAGAAGCTCTCTTCCGAGATAAACCGAAGTTTCTCTCATTTTTTAGAAGCAGGGAACTCAAGTCTTTTACATATATCTGTTGGAATATCATTGGACATTTCTTTGAATCGGCAACTTGGCAGTCTCTGGCGCCTCTGAAAATAAGAAAATGTTCTCAAATATCTCTTATATAAACAAATTGTATCTATCAAGTATATATTTTTTTGGAAAAAAAAGATAAGCGTAGAGCAAAGTATAAACATAAATGTATAAAACTTTAGGGCCCAGAGTATGAAACAAAAGAAAAAACCAAAGTTTAAAACCTTAAGGGTATAAAACATAAAAATCTGAAAGTTGTGCGCGACCAAAGTAAAAGGCCACTCCTCCTTCATCATCCATGTTGCAAGTCCTTTCCACCCTTTGAATGCTTCATAACCCACCAAACCCTAACTAACCAATTCATTTCAAGCCTTAAAACTCCCAAACCCCTAAACAATCCATCTGTAATTTTTTGTTTTGTGGTAAATATGCATGTTTGATGGTCAATACTGTTTATTTTATTGCTTAATCATATTTTAATTCTTTTGTTATTATTTTTATTCTTTTTTCATTATTATAATATCAATAATTATTATTTAATATTCTTACACTCATAACAAGTTTTATTTGTTGGGCACGGTTAAAAAAAATAAAAAATAAAAACTGCAGTAGTTGTACATTCTTAGTAGAGTAACAAACATATGCTACCTATTAAAATCCCACTCGTAGAATAGGATCTGGGGTGAAGGGAAAGAGAAGATGAGGGTAATTGGGCAAACCATGCCTCTATCCCAAAAGGCTTAGGTTGCTCCAAAATGGGACACCCAGCTCAGCAAATCTTCCACTTGTTTTTGTTTACATTCTTACTACACTAAATCTCGTATTAACTCACTGAATCTGGTATTAACTAACTAAAAAATTCAGCAATTATACATTCTTAGAACCATGTTTTTTTCCCTAGTGCAAAGTTATTGTAGGACAGTAGGACTAAAGGTGTATCTTTTACCCAAGTTGCATAGTTACAAAGAATTATGATAGCATTTGGAACTTCCATACCACTCAAAATTATTTTATTTTGCGCTATTTTAGACGTTTTTAAGCGAAAACATTCAAGGGCCGAGATGTTTGTTTGTTTCCGAATACCATTGTAGCACCTATAATAGCAACCAGAAATGTGACATGAAAACCAAATCAGAACAAGAATATAACCACTGAAAACCATCACTGCAAGATTAAGAGCTCGCCAAAATTGACAATTACTAACTTTCAAAATTACATTCAACACAATGTAACCTTGCATATGCAAACTCCAGTTCTTTTTTTCAATATGGTAAAATTAAGTTTAAAGTATGACCAATTTTATATTGGCAGCAATCAACAGACATAGTATCGCAAACAAAATTCAGAACTGCAGAGTTTAACTTAACGGTCAATTACTTGCTAATACACATATCATAGAGGAAGCATACCTAGTGCTGTTTGGTAACATCTGCGCCCTTAAGTGCTGAACCAGTAAGAGGCCTAAACCAGGTAGTGCTAAACCAGTAAAGTGTTGTTTGGTTAGATATCTGAATGACTGTGTAGCATGACTATTTCACCCCTCTGAGCTATTTCTTGCTGATTTAAATGTATATGTTTGGTCAGAAATCTAAATGACGAATAATTAAAAAAAATACAAACCATCATAAAAAAAAACAAAATCACACATAAATCCTTTGAAATTCATGTAAACATACAAATCCAAATAGAAATTAAGCATACAAATCCAAATGGAAATTAAGCATTTGTCATAAGTTGAGTTGCTATCTCGTCACGTAAAGTAGTCATGAACTCAACACTTTATGAACCCCATTCCATGTCGTGAATGGACTAACCATCACTTTCCTCTCATCGTACTCCTAGATAAACAATCTACCAAATATTTGTAAACAAAAACCACATCAAACAATTTACACACAACTTTGTTAAAGTGATCATCATATATAAACTATACCCAACACATATATAAACTACCACATCAAACAATCTACACACAACTTTGCTAATCTACAAATCAAACAATCTAAACTACTGTTGCAACTTCCAAAAAAGCTAGAAAAAATCGAACTACTGTTGCAACATTGTTAATCTACACATCGAACACAATCAAGCATCAAACATATAAAAAGGGCAAGAAAAAATTAAAAAAAAAACACTAAATTCGTACATAAGGTGCTGTCCAGATTTTGAACTAAAAAAAAAACGAATTCGGATGTTGTAGAGTGGGAGACGAGAAATTGGATGTTGAGAACACAATAGATTACCTAATTAACCATCAAACATATCAAATATGCAAAAAAAAAAATTGATAGAATAGCGTGAAACTGGATCTTGTGGAGAGGGAGACGAGAGAAAAAGCATACCTGATGAAGATATGGTGAAATAGGCGATAAAATAGGCGGCGACCGGAGCTCTTGGTGGTCGGAGATCGATCTGCTGCTGAAGATGGAGAGCGTGAAAACCGGACGGTTGTTGCGGTTTACCGGTTGAAGGCCCGACCGGACTTAACTGAGGAAGGCGAAGCCAAACAGAAAAAAAAAAAAGAAGAGAACATCAGTAGATCGAACGGAACTGGTCTTGAAAGAAGAATTGTTCGTTATGGCTTCAAAAATATGAGATCGACGAGGGTTAACGATGATCCATAACACCACTAATGGTGAACGGTTGTTCACAGTGAAAACATTGCAGTCGGTGGTCGGCTCTGTGAGGAGCGCCGACTTCTTTGGTAGAGAGAGACATTGTTGTTTAGAAAGAGATAGATACATGTACGGGGCTTTTGTTTTATGTAGGGTTTTAAAGATTTTTAATTTATACCCTCCAATTATGATAGTTGTAATGTTTTTAACACCTGCATTTCTTTTCATTTACAATATTATTCTATTTGTTTTATTATTCTAGACTATATTTATACATATATTATTTAAATATCATCCGGTTCTTAAATCCGATCCGACCGGTCTGAACAGTGAACCGGTAAGACGACCGGTTCATTGTCCGGTCCGATTCTGAAAACATTGAATAAGACTCTATTAAGATGTATTTTTTTATTAAGTGGTTCTAACCAAACAGTACCGATTCAAATGGTAAGCCATTAAATTCACTTTAGGTGTCGCTTCGAGTTGTGGTACATTAAAATAATGTTCCAACTATTATATATGTAGAAGTAGAGGATTTATGATGTAAATATGAAAGTTTGGGTTATTAAATAACCTAAATATAGAAATACAAGGACTTATGATGTAATTCAGTGAAATTATTTAAACAAAAGAAAAAGAAAAAAAATGAAGGGGATGATGCGTATGAAGCATCAGAGGCCGCGAGTCTCCCCCCTCATGCCCTAGAAATCGAAAGCTTCAATTGATGGAGGAATAGCTGCGCTTTTTGATGGTTAATGGAGTTTCTTGAAGCTCTAACCATAGCTAATCTAATGAAGGTGATTGGGTAAGTAATCCCTACATATTTGCATGTTAAGTTTCGAAAAACTAGTGATGATTTGGTCGATTTGGGGCTGCGAATTAGTATCTAATGTCTTGTATGATGATTGAATGGTGATTTGAACACCATAATGCTTGCTATTTTGACTTAAACACCAAGTTTTGGGGGTGGAGACCTTAGGTCACGAAAATTGAACATAAATTTGGGAAAATTGATTACCCAAGATGTAGTTGGAATGATTGAATGTTAAATTGTTTTACAATGTGCTAAATGTGTTATACGAAATTGATAGAATGTGAAATCCATGCTTATAAAATGTGTTAAACGGAATGATGAAAAACCATAAAAAATGATAAAAATCTAGTTATGGAGCTGTTTTGAAAGTGTTGTATAAGATCACTCGTATGTCCGTTTGGGATGTTTCATGTTGCGAATACTATAATGGGTCAAAACGACACTTGAATATGGCCATTTAATTTTCCAACATGATGTTTAGAAGGAAAAATGGTTGCTGTCATGTTTTTAAAAATGATGTATAAAATCATAAAAAAATCGTTAGAAGGTGTACCATATACGCCTGAAAAGGTATTTCAGTGTACTACCTTTCATCTTTGAACATGGAATGCTAGAAAAATTCGTAGAGGAGTAAAAAATGACCATTAAAGCAGAACTGCAGAAAAATATGGTACAAGAATTCATTTTTTTTCTAAAATCTTGAATCTTGTAAGGATGGAAGAGTTGGATTGCTCATGTATCTTATAGCACATATATGTTGATTATTTGATGTTATATTGATCTTAATTATGAATAATGAGACCATGAAGCATAATAGGTGACGTTATTAATCATAGAATTGAAAAGCTTATGATGTCGTCTAAATATTTGCAATTCGTGTTGGATTTTATGGAAGTATGAAAAAGATACATGATGTTATATTCTGGTTGCTTATTAATTTAATAATGTGTTAAAAGTATAATGGATTACCTAGCTAAAGGGTAACGTCAAAGTTATACTCAAATGGGTAGTTTGACTTTTAAAAGTCAAACTAGCCTAAGTTATGAATTGATGATTTATGAGGTAGTTAAATCCATGAAAATGGAAGAGGTATGTTATGGAAACTAACCTAGCCATTTATGGATATGATATGATAGTTTATCTTGATGAGCTAGCTATGTGAAACTTGCAATCGGATGTGTCAACCGGATAAAGTGAAGGTGGAAATGCTCACATAGATGCAAGGTAAGTACAACTTACACTTACTTAAGTAACAATAAAAACTCGTTAATTATGTAATGAGTATTACTTAAGAATATAAATGAAAGTGTTACATTGAGTAGAATTTGAATCAAAGCAATCATGCAACATGACAAGAAACCCGTTAGAGCATGACGCCTACGGTTAGAACGTAGAAAGTAACATTGTTTATGTTACAAGTAGTAGTTATGTAAAATGAGTATTCATATAAATGGAAATGACCATGAGTTATTCTAAATGGGTGAAGAATGGTTCTAGGAACCATGAAGCCAAATCGCCAAAAGGTTCTCCAATGACTAATTTGACCATAAGTAAGATTCGGATGAATCATAATATGAACGACAAGTTGCAATGGGCGGAAATGGGGTTTTAGAACCCATGCCATGTAACAAATTAAAGAAGGATCACCAATGGTTTATAGAACCATAGATCCTAAATGCTAAATTGTGGTCAAATATGGCATTGGGAGACACCAAGGCCAAGGACCCGTCTTAACAGGTCAAACGGGTGCAATAACCCAAAAATGGTTGAACAAATATGTAGTGACTCCCTAAAAGCAAATTGATGCATAAATAGGTAGTCACATAAATTTAGGATCATAATCTTGAAATTGAGTTAGTTTTAATTGAAACGAGCACACGAAGTGCATAGAATCTTTGCAGGGTTAAAAGATGTAATTGACCTTGAAAATGAATTATCATTCATGCATGCCAATGGGTTATGGTAGGTTAAACTTACATTTGGGTCAAATACTTAGCTTAAAGGCAATGGGTATCCTAACGGGTCAAACGGGTTGGATGAACCCGTAAATGCATAGTCCGAATTCGATTCGGATAAGGTATGTTTATATGATTAAAAACATGTTTAAAAAGTGTTTTGTGATGATTGAATGACTTGAAATAGGCTGGAAAACCAGTTAGTGAAATCTCGTTGGAAGCAAGGTGAAAAAGCCAAAAATTTGGCTAAGTATGGAACCAGCTGAAATTGGCCAAATCCCTCGAAAAATGGCTCCAAGCGTATCGCTTGGAGCATGTGAATCAGAAGGCGATACACATAGTAATCCAAGTGTATCGCCTGGAACTAAGGCTAATCTAGGCGATACGCCTAGGAGTACCATTATGATTTTACTTGTTATTCTCATTGATTAATGTTAATTATATTTTGTTATGCAATACAAACTCACTATTGAAAGTGATTATGTTGCAGGTAAGGCGAAGGCTTGACGGGATGCTCATCAAGTGCAAGATGGACCGATCACATGAAAATTGAACAAACCGATTCCCCTTTTTTTGTGTAATGAACTTATGTAAAGTTTATTGAACAACACTTGGATGTCAAACTTATTATAGGTATATTTTGTAAATATAAACCACCATGATGGTATTATATGATTATCAAAAATCATGTTTTGAACAAAAAAAATTTAGGACCGAATTTTATAAAGTAATGGTTTATGTTTGACATCAAATTATATACGGGTGTTACATAATTAAGGAAAGCTTATCTTGTTGATTTTTTTTTTGCAAGTTTTTCCTTTGTTTTCTAAATGGCATAACTTTTTATATGATATTTTTTTTTAAATCATCATAAACAGAGTCACATTTTTATCTTTAATTCGAGCATAGGTCTTTTTAATTTCAAAAGAAAAGTTTCATTCAGCGTTTTTCGAAATGGGTGATTTTTTTTTTAAGCTGGGTTGGTTTTTATGTTCTTTAATTTTTTTAGGTTATTCCGGTAGTGAATAACTATTATGTTGATTTGCAGCCGCTAGTTTTAGGTGTAGGTTGGTTTCTTTATTTTTTTTAATGCTTTACATTTTTTTTTATTTTTGTGTTGGTGGCGATAAGAGATCTGTTGATATAGAAACTCTGCCAACAAACTTTGTTTAGCCGTAGAGTTATTGTTGGGATGGTCTCGATGGCTTCTCGGAAAGGCTTTGCTAGTGTTGTCGCCTCACTCACTACGCACAACGCATAGACAAATACTTTTGTTATCGTTTGTGTCGTTATACAATGCTGGTCAACGGGCGTCCGGCTGCAACCCTTGTCAAGATCACTATTGTCTGTTTTAAAGTAACCACATGTTGTTGGTATTTTCAGACCCTAGATCTTGCATTATTGACCGGAATGTATTGGAGTCTAGATGGTCAACAAGAGTACATACACTGCTCTCATATCTCCTGCCAGGTGAAGTTGTGAAATGTCCGGAATGAAAAATCTTCATGGTGAAATAATCTGAATTTCATGAGTAAACATCATCAACATTTATCGAACCAATCGACACAAACGATGGTTGTTGGACCATTGGTCTTTTTGAAAGATGAAGGTTTTGGGAGTGAAGTCTTTCAGAAATTACAAATAAGAGGAAGCTCGACTTCATGAATTATTTGAGAAATATCGAACAAAATCATTCAATATATAGTATTTCATTTTGGTAGGTACAGCTTCTATATACCGCGTATACCTTTATACGCCGCGTATACCTTTATACGCCGCGTATAGAAGTTCTACCGTGTCACATGACAACATAATGTAAATGGCTCGTTAAGTGATTTGTGCTACCCCTTGGAAAATGCATTGTACCTTTTTGTTTCTATCAAACCGATCACATCTATTCAATTCCCGGTATCTAGAATCTCAATAACCATCTTGGTTCACCACTAAGGGCACGCGGTATACTACCGTTATTGGGCGCCATAATGCCCTTTAACGGCGCCATTCGGCGCCAATACCGCCCCCCCTGCGTTGAAGACTGGCGTTAACGCCTTGCGCCAAATGTTCGGCGCCGTGGAGAACTTGGTGAACGTTGGGTAACGGTCAAATTTTCGACCGTTCATCATTAATTAAAAAAAAAAAACTTTTTTTCACCCCTTTTTTCACCCTTTTTCACCTATAAAAACCCCACCTTTTTATATCTCTTTACACCTCTTTCTCTACTCTACTTCTTTCTTTAATATTTTTATAAAAAAACACCATGAATCCCAACCAACCAAATCAAGATTCTTCACTAACTAACGTTTCTATTTTTATATTTTCTAAATAGGTAACTCGCAAACAAAAGATGCGTTTTGGGATCGAGTTAGTAAAAAGTTCCACGCTAGCAAGAAGGCGGCGGCGAGACCCGATGAGATCCCGACATTTCGCAACAACGACAAACTTAGCGGCAAGTGGGGCACCATCAAGAAAAAAGTTGCCAAGTTCCATGGGGTCTTTTTGGGCGTGGAACGAACTCGTCCAAGCGGTGCGAGCGACGGCGATTTGATCAACATCGTCGTTAATCGATACAAAGACGACAACACCAACTCGGCACCTCTTCTTCAACATTATCAAATATTGAAATCGTCTCCAAAGTTCGCTGAGATTGTGGAGGTCACCAACGCTAGCAAGAAGCGTTCCTCGACCGATCGCGATAGTCCCATGGGATCTAACTCAACGGGACGGTGCAACATAAATTTAAACGAGGATTCGGTGTTCGAGGACGAAGATGAAACGCAACCTCAAGAACAAGAGGTTTTGCGAAGGCCCGTGGGAAAGAAGAAGTCAATTCGTCTAGAAAATGAGCTCGAAATGGACGAGAAGATGAACGCGCAAATGTCGAGGTTTAACGCGGAGCATGAAAAAAGAACCCAAATTCGTGAGAAAAAATTACGTCTTCAACAATTTCGTCTTCTCGGCATGGATACCACGAACTTGGATCCGGAGCAACGAGATATGATTGAGAAAGAAAAGCGAAAAATCATGGCGGAGTTACGTGACGACGAGTAGTTTTTTTTATTTAAATGAAGTATTTGTAGTTGTTTTTTTTTTGGAATATTTGTAGTTTTATGTTTTTTAAGAAATCTATTTGTAGTGTTTTTTTTTTTAAATTATTTAAGCATCTTCTTTAATTTTTTTTAATTATTCGAAGGCGATACAAAAACCCAAAAAAAAAAAAAACCGATTTGTGGTCATTAAAATAATTGGAAAGTAAAAAGAAAAAAAAAATAAAATAAGTTTAACACCACATGGAGTATCCCCCACCCATGTTAAACTTTCCAATGTGGTGTTAAAGGTGACGTGGCGCCTATGTGGCATGTTAACATGTTAAGTTAACATGAGGTATACCTCATGCCCTAATATGGCACATTAAAGTGTATAGTATGTTTCACCATGATTCCTCGCTAATTGACCAGCATTAAATCATATTTGATTATGGTGACCATTATTCGATCACAATTGACTATCATTATGTATCCTTACTAATCACCATCAATCTAATTGACCATCAACGAATGTAATTCACCGTCAACAATGTTTTTTTTTAACAGTAAATTTGCATTACCGATGTGGACATTACATCAGTAGTAATGTAAACGGGTGCGAGTAATAGCGGGAGCTTCATTATCCGTACGGTCATACCCGCACTCAAACTAAATCTCAATACCCATCCCCGCCCCGCCTAATACCCGATGGGTACGGGTTAAAAAAAACCTGCCGGATACGGGGAACCCGATAGGTACCCATTTAAGAAAATAATCCACTTTTTTAAGTCGGAAAAATATAACCATAATAAGTCAAAAATTCAAGTTTCATAATTCAATCCCACAATAATAATAGCAAAAAAGACAACCACCACGTTCTCAAGTTCGTTAGAAAAATAAAAATAAAAACTAAATGTCAAAATCCACAAAGCTCAAACCCGCTTCATCGTCTTTTATAAATTCAAAATTTTCAAGATGTTTTTCTTTATTTGAATGTCCACCTAGCAATAAAAAAAATAAACAAATATAAGTATTGTTACAAAATATTTGTTGGAAAAAAATAAAACAAAATATTAAATGTTTAGAATATAGAAAATCATACCAAATTTCTCATCCCATAGCCAATCTTGTGTACAATCAATGTTTCCATATATATAAAAAGGATACATATAAATTATATATATTCAGGTTTTAAACGGGCGCGGGTACTGTCATACCCGTACCTGACCCGTCCCCACTTCGGGTTTTAAAAATAATACCCGTTCTCGTCCCATTACCCATTAAGACGGGTAATACCCGTCCTATTCGGGTTCGGTACTAGCGAGTACCTATTTTTACGGGTAAAATTTGCATCCCTACCCATCCGATCATATCTCACCGTCAACAATGCTAATTAACAATAAGCACCGTATTTAATCACCAAATCTTGCAACCGATTTGGGACAAAAATAAGACGTCGTAAATTTTGTGACTGATTTGCGACCCTAATTTGTTTGTATTTTTATTTATTTTTTGACCTTCGTTTTGCAAGTGATTTAAGACCGGAATAAGACAGGTACAAATTATGCGGCCGATTTGTGACCATAGTTTATATATTATTTTAAATTTATTTTTTAAGTTTTATTTTGCGACTGGTTTCGTCTAGGTTTTAGCGGTCTTTAATTTTGCCTCATATTGTGACGAGGTAGATTACGGTCACTAATTTTACGACAATGGTAATTCCGGTCGCAAAGTTGCCGTAAAATTGGTGACCACTTTATGGGACGCAAATTTCGATAATAAGTTTTAATGGTAATATATTGTCGAGTTTTCTAGTAGACAACTTTCTGGAAAAATAAAACTTCCCCATAAAGCTTTACGTAACAATTCAGAGGAATAATTTGTTGGATCAGGCCCTCACTCTAAGAAACAAACTCAAGAGGAATCGAATTGTTCTTGCTCTTAGAATCTGGTTTAGGCTATAAACTTACTGCACATTTTATTCAACATAAAGAAAGACTATAAATAGCCTACATTTACATAACAGAAAGACCCATGTTCTCCTACTTGCTAGCTATTTTCCAACATGTAATTCGGTCAAACTCAAAACAAACTTTGACTACACTTAACCATCAAAATAAACATGCTAAATTAATATTAACCTACTCTTTAATAAAATCGACCCGTCATCCAACTTGTCAAGATTAAACTCAACATTCATCCCCTTAATCTTGACATGGGTCTCTTTTCATGCTATTCGATCTACCACACGGTCTTGATCCTTCTTGCATATTGTTGTACCATTAATAGACAACAAAAGAAACCTTGCTTACTTTTTTTTTTTTAATTATATGCTCAAAAGCTTGCAGTGCTGCTACTTTGGTTGCTTGTACCACTAAAGTCATCCTTGATTTACTGTCATTGGGACCACCACTTTCACCAATTTCTCATTATATCTAACCACCAGCTCCATTTACATCCATATGAATTCACCAAAACGGAGAAGTCATTGAATTTGGATAAGTAACTCAACTGCTGGACAATGAACCATCCATTGAGCTAGCGATCAACCATTTCTGCTATGGTTTCCTTACTTTCTCGGTCTTACAATTCGGTCTTCTTTCTTCACGGCCCTGCTACTCTTTCCTTTCTTTTTGTCGCAGCACCGTATTCGTTCTTCTTTGTTTATTTCGATCAGCTCCTTCTCGGTCTTCTTTCACCCTACATGACCCTTCGGTCTCCGGTCACCGGTGTCGATCCAGGGTTAGCCGTCGATCTTTGTTACGGCTTCACGGGCTTCTCGATCACTACTACGGTCTTTCTTTCGGGCTTAACGGTCTGCTCGATCACTGCTAGAACTTAGTTTCTAGCTACGGTCTTTTCACGCCGGTTCTTCGGTCACGGTCTTCTTCTCCGGCGACGGTCACGGTCTTCCGTTGCTGCTGCGATTTACATGAAAATCACCTCCTTCTTGGACAGTAGTCGTTCTTACGCCGACATCTCCTTTCCGACGGTCTTCTTCACACCAGTTCTTCTCCGGTGTCGGTCTCTATCGGTCTCTATCGGTCTTCAGTCGTTGTTGTGATCTTTCTTTACCGATCTGGAAATCGATAACACCTTGCTTTTCTACTGGTCACGACCAAACCAGTCATTTATGCTTGCTACTTGCTTTTTTTTTTTTTTTAGTGATCTCAAACTGACCACCCTCATGCTACTTGCTTCTCATGCTACTTGCTTCTGACTTCTCTTTTTGCTTCCTTGCACCTTACCATCAAACATTCTCGAACTGCTTTTATGCACCATAGTCTGCCCTATAGCCCAAGGGCTGCTCCTTTCTTGAAACCGACTCTCAAAACGGCCCTCGTTTCTCAACCTTGCTCTAATACCAAATGTTGGATCAGGCCCTCACTCTAAGAAACAAACTCAAGAGGAATCGAATTGTTCTTGCTCTTAGAATCTGGTCTAGGCTATAAACTTACTGCACATTTTATTCAACATAAAGAAAGACTATAAATAGCCTACATTTACATAACAGAAAGACCCATGTTCTCCTACTTGCTAGCTATTTTCCAACATGTAATTCGGTCAAACTCAAAACAAACTTTGACTACACTTAACCATCAAAATAAACATGCTAAATTAATATTAACCTACTCTTTAATAAAATCGACCCGTCATCCAACTTGTCAAGATTAAACTCAACATAATTCACATAAAACATTGCATTCCATTAATCATGCAGAAACTAAAAGCAATCAAATCACTATAAAACTAGAGAATTAAATAAAATGATTCAAAAACAAAACACGAATGGCTTCAAAAACCTAACAGAAAAAGAAAAATAAAAAACCAACTTTTGTTAAACAGATTCAACTATAGGGTTTTCTTCCAGGGCATCGATTTGCATCAATCACCATTATAATTAACGCCGTTTAGAAACGTCAACAGGACACCCGTCAACAAACGGATTCTTAACAGCCGAACCAACTTCATCACTACCGTTCTTCTTGTTCCCAAGCATAAGATACCGGGGGCAATTCACTTTCAACCGGTTTCTAAACGTAAACAAATGCCTTAATCGCAATCTACCTGTAACTTCAACATTAACCAACACCGTCCCCGCGGTCTCGTCCTCGGCCAAAGCCATAGCGAGATCGCGGCTCAACGGGACGTCAGTCCCGTTGAGATACGGAGACCAGATCGTGAACTTCGGGCTGCCAAGGTAAGACGGAGGAATGGTTGTTGGGAGTGTGATCCTTTGTTTCATGTAGGAGGCGTAAACCTCGAGTTTGTCGAAGTGGAAAGCGTGGTCGTTGTTCGAGTTGCGGCATGAGATGTCGATTTGGAGGGTGGTGGTGAGGGTGGAGTTGGTTGTGGAGAAGTTGAAGGCGTAAAGTTTAAGGCCGAGGAGGGTGAATTCAGGTGAGGGGATGGGGGGATGCAGCAAAAGGTCAGGGATATAGACGAACACGAAAAAAAAGGCGAAGATTGCTACTACGATGATTAGGAGGATGAAAATTATACATAATACGCATGAGAGTGTCTCGCAACGATGTTTGTCGTAGGTGCACATGGTGGTTAATTATAAAGCTACGGCGGAGGAAAAAGGTGACCGAAGGGATTCTGGCCGGTGGTTAGAAGCTTGAAGTTTGGGTTCTTAATTACCTAGGTTATGATTTGTGAATATATATATATATACTAGAAGGGTATGAATAAGTTGAAGATTCTAATCGAATACTCAACGTGAATATATATGAATACAATTGACAGAAATTAGGAAACAATATCAATGTATCAAAATAAGATTACCACCTCCGAATCAATTAAGAATACCAAAATATCATTAAATATTTTTTTCAATAATCAACCATAAATTATTATTATATAATACAATAAAAATTGAAAGATGAATAGTATTGTTTTTAGTTTTTGAAAATTAACCATAACTTTTTATTTCTTTTGACAATTTTAGTTCTTGAGATTTTTTTTTGATAATTTTTTATTACCGAGCTTTTCTTTTAGTTTTCATAGTTTGGCCACATTGTTTCATACTTTTACGTTTTATACTTTTTAACTTTTAATTTTTTTTTTTATTTTAAGTTTTGTTGTCTTCTATTTTGGCACGAAAGTTTTAACTTGTCTACTTTCGTTTTTAGTATATTTTTATAGTTTTATACTTTCACTACAAGACTGTTAGACTTTTACGTTTTATAACTCTTAACTTTTTTACCCTCTAACTTTTAAACTTTTTTTTGTTTTAAGTTTGTTGTCTTCTACTTTAGCCACGAAACTTTTAACTTTTATACTTTCATTTCTAGTATACTTTTATAGTTTTATACTTTCACCACAAGACTTTTAAACTTTTACGTTTAATACCACTTAACTTAGTATATTTCTATAGTTGTATACTTTCACCACAAGACTTTTAGACTTTTATGTTTTATACTCCTTAATTTTTTAATCCTCTAACTTTTAAAGTTTTTTTTTTGTTTTAAGTTTTTTTGTCTTCTACTTTGCCACGAAACTTTTAACTTTTCTAATTCCGCGTTTAATATATTTCTATAGTTTTATACTTTCACCACGAGACTTTTAAACGTTTACGTTTTATACCATTTAACTTTTTTTACTTTCGTTCAGTATACAAATTCAACCCCGCAGCAACGCGCGGGGTGGGTAAACATCTCGTTATAAATTATAAAGGAAAAATAAACATTAATAATCCTACCTATTGCCTGTTAGTAAAAAATAATCCTATTTATATTTTTGTATATAATCAGTCTTATAAATACATCATGTTTTTCTAATAATCATTTCCGTTAAAAAACTAACTCCGTTAGTTTGTGATGACGTGGAGGACCAATACTGTCATTATTCAAACTTGTTTCTATTTAAAAAACCTGGGAAGCAATCTTGTCATCATGTAAACTTTATTTTAGAAAAATAGAGAAAACACCCCTTATCCGGCGAACCCGTAACTGGCGACCCCGTCTCCGGCAAAACCTGCAACCGGCAACCCCGTCTCCGTTTCACCTCCAGAAAAATATCAAGTAGGTACAGCTTCTATACACCGCGTATACCTTTATACGCCACGTATAGAAGTTCTACCGTGTTACATGACAACATAATGTAAGTGACTCGTTAAGTGATTTTTGCTACCCCTTAGAAAATGCATTGTACCTTTTTGTTTCTATCAAACCGATCACATCTATTCAATTCCCGGTATCAAGAATCCCAAAAACCATCTTGGTTCACCACTAATGTGGCACATTAAAGTGTATAGTATGTTTCACCATGATTCCTCGGTAATTGACCACCATTAAATCATATTTGATTATGGTGACCATTATTCGATCATAGTTGACTATCATTATGTTTTTTTTTTAACGGCGAATTCATTAAAACAACCCAACAACTAGCAAGACGCTAGGAGAGGGCACAAAAACAACAAAGGGAATTACATAGCGAAGTCAAAACTACACCAATCACACCAACTAATATTCCAATTCTTGGATCTACTGGAAACCCAAAGGAAGCTTGCGGACTTGACTTCGAGGAAGATGTTTTGAACCGGGACTCTTCTTTTATTGAAGATGGCATGATAGCTTGGACCAAAAAGTCTTTGCCTTTAACCCCTCGAATGTTCTGAGAGACTTGGGTGAGGTCCTTCACGGAGAAACATAAAATTTGGGGAATTCTACACCAAATAGAAATTTTTGACCATAACTCCAAAGCGAACCGACACCCTGTGAATAAGTGCTCAGCGGATTCGTCAGCCTCTAAACAGAGTGGACAACAGCTCGGGACGTTGATATTGCGCCGAATCAGCCCGTCCTTCGTTGGTAACCTCCCCAAAATGGCCCTCCAAACAAGCAAATTAACTTTCAAAGGGATGCACTTGGGCCAAGAAAGAAGAATTTGATCAGCAGGCCCAGCTGAAGAGCCCAACAATTTCCGCAAGGAGATCGCCGAAAAAGCCCCACTTGAATCAGCAGTCCATCTCCAATTGTTGTTCTCAAAGACCAGAAGCTCTTTTAAGATGATATTGCGAGTGGCCAGGCATCTTTCAACTTTGAAGAGGTTCTTCCAAACACCTGCAAAAGACAGATTACAAGGCACCCAAAGGTTCGAGTTGGCAGAACCATGAATACCTAAGATAACCCGCAACCGGCGACCCTGTCTCCGGCGAAACCTACAACCGGCAACCCCGTCTCCATTTCACCTCCAGAAACTCCCCAAGCGACGACCACCGCCTCACCGGAGAAGGGGGTGTTTTTCTTATTTTTATTTAAATAAAGTTTACATAATGACAAGATTGGTCCCAAAGGTTTTTAAATAGAAACAAGTTTGAATAATGATAGTTTTAGTCCTCTACGTCATCACAAACTAACGGGGTTAGTTTTTTAACGGAAATATTATTAGAAAAAACATGATGTATTTATAAGCCTGATTATGTACAAAAATATAGGTAGGATTATTTTTAGTCAATAAGCAACAGTTAGGATTATTAATATCCATTTTTCTGTTATAAATGTAAAACTAAAACTTTTTTTTTCTTCCTTTCAACTCCAGAACACAAAAATGATCACTTTTCTGACACATAAATCATATTATCTTTTTTTTTCTCTCTCTCTTTAACTTCCTTTTGTTTTTCTTTTCCTTGTGCTAGTAAACGCGATAACAAAGTGTTAGCATTAAACCATACGAGACAATCACGTCCTTCTGTGCGCATCTAGTGAATAAATGTTTAGTCACTAGAGTAGAAACCATTTAGTATTTACATGCTCTGGTTGATGACAACATGGCTTATGATCATTTTATCTTGAAACCAACGATTTATAAGGTTAGACGGTATGGGTTGTCAAACTCATCGGCAAACTTGATTTTTTTTACAAGAATCGGCAAACCATACCCCCCCCCCCGGGGCCCACCAATTGGCAAAACCGATTTTCGACAAACTATCATCAAAATCGTCAAGTTTTACCGAGGCTTGCAGAATATTTTAAGTGTGTGATGTGGGGGTCCACTCTTCAAAATACCCAAAGTTTGCCTAAAACTTTCTACAAACCATACTCTCCACAAAACACCCAAACTTTAAACTTTTTTATGTCACCACCACATTGGTTAAAAAGTTTGACTAAAACTTTTTTCTACAAGCCATACCCCCCCCCCCCCTATGGGTTGAGAGTATATCCATTGCTTCACCTTCTCAGCTTGGCAAGTTTTTACGGTTACCATCCGTCCTCATCGGCTTCTCTTTCACGATTTCAACATTGAAGTTGGTAGCTTCCCCAGTTCGTTGCTAGCCGTGAGAATTTGCGCAAAATATGACCATTTCACGGTCACAAACTTGAAGTTTCAGCACCCCTACCCCCCCCCCCCCCCCTTCGGCTTCCCTTCCAAGGTTTTCAATTTCTCTATCCTGACATGAAACAAGGTGATTGGATATGAATTTAATTTAAAATCTAGTTGTAACATCTCAAGATTCGTTTTACTTTAAAAATAATTTAATTAGTTGTGTGGAGTTATTGGATAGGGATGTTTTAAATAAGAACCCAATATATAATAGTTGACGTTTATTAGCTAACGAATTCATATGATAGCTTAGTAAATAAAACATGAAAGATTAGGGTGTGTTATGTAAAATGAAACTTAGTAGCAAATTTAGTTCATGTGGTTAAAGAAAGGGACTAAGTAATATATTATGTTTCATCTTGTTCATCTTTTTCTTTTAAAAAAAGAAGGAATGAAAACATATATTATGGTCTTCTATAACACTTAGATAGGGTCTAATATAATTCCTTCAAATTCTAATTCTTTCAAACTTCATTTCCTTTGAATTCAAATTTCAATTCTAATTCAAATCTAACGAATTATACGAACCAAACGCCATTTAAGCATTCGAAGATGGCAATCACGAAGGAAAGATAGGGAATTCTAGCATGCATATTCGAAATTGGAGGCCATCATCACTAAATAACCTAATTTGGAACATTGAGTAAGGGGTTGTTTGATAGTTGCTAACTGGGTAAGAGCTGATTGAGTAAGAGCTGAATGAGTAAGAAACTCTAGTTGAAACTTGGGTGTTTGATAGTAGCTGACTGGGTAAGAGCTGACTTAGTAATGTATATAGCTATTTGATTTTTATGTATTAAAAACATTTTATAAAAAATAAATTAAAATAAAATAAAAAAAAGAAATTTTAAAACAAAAAATCAATACAATAATTTTTGTTGTATGTATTAAAAAAGAAATGAAACACGTTTTTTATAATAAAAAAATATTATTTTTAATTAAATAAAAATACGTTTTTTGAAGTTAAAAACCATAATTGTATCTTTATTTATAGAAATGATAAAAAAATAATACCAAACTTTATGTTTTATCTTGTTTTCAGTGATGATTAAAAATAACCAACTTTTTTTTTTGATTTAAAATCCTCTTTTTACGTTTAATAATTTAAATACACCTCAAAAGAAAATACACATGACATCAAGTCGTCATGCCGGGAAGACGGGCAATAAGCTGCGCCGCCAGCCCTTTTTAAATAGCAAAACCTAGACGCGTCATGCCGGGAAATCGGCTAACCAATACCTCGTATTGCGGTAAGGAGTCGTAAATCCATGAGTGTTTTTATATGCAGCATCACAAATTTAATAATTACCTATAAATGTGAGTATGACATCTATTATATAAAGAATAAATGTAATATATTTAATAATAAAAGTTATAGTCAAACTTGATTTCATTTGGCTTGCAAAAAATATAAGAACATCTTGTTTAAAGTTTTTAAAAAATAATATAGATGGTTAAATAGATATTTCCAAGATCCATATTCTAGTTCCATCAAGAAATGCACCAACAACACACGAAACATACCCTATGATTTCATAATCACCAAGTATTATTTTGACTCTTGAAGTCAAAGTCCAAAAACATCATGAATCCAACCAACATGATATTACTTTAATTACAAAGATAAAATCTAGATGATTGAATATATATTTTCAAGATTCAAACTCTAGTTCCTATGAGAAATGCACAAGCAAGCAAACAACACTTGAAACATACCCCATGATTTCATAATCCACCAAGCATTCATTTTGACATCTAAAGTCAAATTCCAAAAACTTTAGGAATCCATAATCAACATGATAAAAGTTCCATTACAAAACAAAACCTAGATTAATGTTGGCCCTTGATATGTCATTTTACATGGCACCTTACAAGTCAGAAATAACAATTAAACGGAAAACGCATATCGATTTAGGAACATAAACTAACTAACTTGAAACATTGTTTGAAGATCTAAAAAGAAAGTAGATGGTTAAATAGATATTTTGAAGATTCACTCTAGTTCTTCATTTGACTTTTGAAGTCAAAGTCCAAAAAACTTAGGAATCCATAACCATCATGACATCACTTCAATTACAACAAAAAAAAAAACTAGATTAATCATTAATGTAAGCCCCTAGATGTATCATCTAAAATAGCACCCAAAATATTAATCTGCTTTGAATAAGCCCATGTAACAGCAGCATTTTGTTTTGACTACAAAACAAGACTAGAGGTTGATAAAGTCTTTATTTTTGAGCTGGAGCTCGATTAATGGGTTGTTAACAAGAACAAACCTTATATCCAATAGGTTTCCCCAAAACAGTTTCATTCAGGTGGGCAGCTTGTTGGAAATGAAGTCCCTTATTTTTTTCTCATCTCATATTCATTAATTCAATATGCAAAACTGTAAAAAAATCACAAGCCAACACCTATGTAAATCAAGTAACCATTCTAGACAGTGATCATCTTGATAAAGTAACCTGTTTATCCCCCATCTATGATCATTATTATCATATCCTTGTCAAGTAACATCAAGTTTAAATGAACCAAAAGCACAACCAAAATATGTATTGAAAAAAGACACATGATAATGGGTTTAAATGACCCAAAGAAACTAACCTTAGTAAAGTCACAGACCCGATCAACTCCTACAACTCAGTTCAGCTCCTAAAGAAAATTTAGAAACATATAATTTCTGAAATCATTATGCTAAGTAATCAGTATCATTAGAGGATTTACTTTCCTCGTGTAATCCGATATTCGTTAATGAAAAATACACATGACATAACACATATAACAAATCAATTCTTAAGCTCCTATTCCTCAAAAACATGTCCTCTAATGACATCATAAACCAAAATCACAAATCACAGTTGATTTCAAGTTCCAAGATCCTAACAATACTACTCTCAAGAACAAGCATATCATAAACTAAAGTCGCATATTCAATTTCTAAGTATAAACTAAAATTGGGTTTTAATTTTCATTAGCTTAAGAGTTCAAAACGGTTCAAAAGCATCATGCTTGAATTATAATTTTAGCTAGACTCTGGCTTATAAATGAGCATACATAAAGCACCCATTTAACTTAATAATTGTTTTTTACGTATTCATACGTTTTTCTTAAAATTAGTGTGATTATACACTATGAAATCAGAAATTGAAAGGAATCAGTGGACATTTGATGCTGAGAATCGTAAACCCATATTTTTTTGGTCAGAAATTAAACAAGTAAAACAAGTAATTGCTCAGAACAATTAACAAACAAGTAAAACGAGACTGAAATCTTGCTCAGAATAGGAATAGCCCACGAAATTATGCAGGAACTATGATCAATTTTATGAAAAATCAATTCTATGACAGAAAACTAACCTTAAATTAAAGCAATCGAGAAGAGGGGCGGAGGAGGCTGTGAGCCGCAGAGGAGGAAGAAACCGTCGCAGGTGGAGGACGGGGTCACGACAGCGGCGGAGGAGGAGCAGACGAGCGGCGGAGGAGGAGCAGATGTTCGATCGATGAAAAAGGGGAGCTCAGGAGTCCGCTTTGTGCATTTTAGGGTAAGGGGTGAACAAATGATTCGGTCAGTGATGTAAAAGAGAGGGACTCGGTCAGCGGAGGGCTGACTCGGTCAGCTCATAGTTTATAGATATCAGTCAGCTCATAGTTTATAGATATCAAACAGGCGGACCACTTACCGGGTCAGTGGTCAGTTCTTACCGGACCCGGTAAGAGGTTATCAAACACCCCCTAAGTAATCTTTACGTACTTGCAAGATTAGTTTCGAAAATTTGTTGCCAATTGATGAACTAAGGCTGTGATTTCGTATCTAGTATGTTTTATGGTGATTAAATCTTCTGATGGAAACCTATATGCCAGTGACTTCGACCTAAAATTCAAGTTTTGGCATGAAAGCTTTATATATGTGAAATTAAGTCTTGAATTTAGGGGTTTGGGAGAATCTAAGGTGTCGTTTGGTTCATGGAATTCAATGGAATTGGAATTGATACTTTTTTCTTTCAAAATTGTTCTTGATTGGGTAACAAATGAATTTGAAATGCAAATAAATTCCTTTAATCAATTAAATTTGTGGTCATGCAAATTTCCTTCATTAAAGCGAGTGATTTCTAAGGAATGTTGAAATAGTACTAAATATCATTGATTAAATGAATTCGTTGCATTTCAAATTCCTTCGTTACCCAATCAAGAACAATTTTAAAAGGAATTGAAAAAGTATTAATTCTAATTCCATTGAATTCCGCGAACCAAACGCCGCCTAAGATGTTAATTGCTGATAATATGATAATTATGTGTTACTTGAATTTCTTTGAGTAGCTTAATGTGCATTGTTGCAAATACTTGTTATATAGCATCATATTATGCAGTATGGAATTGAAGCCAAACAAAACAGGCTATAATTTATATGTGTGTAGATCATTGCACACCAATTATTTGATAGAATGCTTAGGTGAATATTGAATGATGAATCTGGCATCAAATAATATGATTGTGGGTTACATATCAAGTATGATAGATAACAATGTAATCACACTAGATTCGGATATTCACTTCCCTTTCAGATTTGAGTTTAATTACTAACCACCTTCTTAAAAATTAATTAACAAGATGATATTATGAGAAAACAAAAAGAGATAATAGAATATTATTAAAATTTAGACACAATACTTGGAATTTCAACATGACAATTTTCTTCAACAAGCTTGATGAAGGAAGCAATAACGTTATCATTGGTCTTTTTCCCAAACGTGACATATGCCCAGCAAATTACTTTCATCCGATGATAACTAGCGATGTCATCTGATCTCCACCGCCCAGTAACTTTAACAATTAACAACACCACCCCTGCATTCATAATATCCTCGGCTAAAGATGCCGCAAGATTCGGGTCCGCCAGAACCGTAGTTCCGTTAAGGTGCGGAGACCAAACGGTGACATCCCATGGGCCTATGTATGTGTTCGGAATCAATGTTTTTGGTGTGATCTGTTGGTTGTTGTAGGAGACATAAACCTCAACTTCTTCAAACCGGATACCGATGTTTGGGTTTTGGTAGAAGATGGTGATTTGGAGGTTGGAGGTGAGGGTGGAGTTCGCAGTGGAGACGTTGAATGCGTAAATTTCGAAGTCTTGGAGGGTTAAGTTAGGCGAGGGGCCTGTGGTGAAGAAAATGGCGTATATGAACAGCAATATGCCAACGATCAAGATGCCGACAGCCATCAGGATGTCATAGTCGTTGACATGACGGTCATTGGCGTCGGTCATGGTGGTTATGAAGATTAATTAGCTGCGATGAAGATGGAAAGAAAGAGATGGGTTCGAGGGAGTAGCGATCGATTTGGAGTTTCAATTCTCGGTGATTAATCTGCTATTTATCATGCATGTTATATTTTAGATAAATGTTAAGAGTTAGAGATAGATTAGACTTCTTATACAATTTTAATATATATCTTCTCCAATTAAAGGTGGCGATTTATAAGGGTGAAGGTGTGGCGGTAAAAGTATTAAATTTAGTAGTTAGTAGAATTATAGAAAGAAAAAAAGTAGTAGAAAAGTATCATATAAGGTGGTGTGATGTGGATTTTGCGGCCCAGTTGTAGCTGGGTTGGGATTATTGCAAAGAGACACGAGGCTTGGGCTTAGGGTGTGTCGTAGATAGATAGAGCCCGTAGAAGTGAAAATTGGACCCGACTGGAACTGGTTCTTAACCGATGCTACGGTGAAAGCGATCTCTATCCGTTTGAAACTGGCAGTTCCAGACATCTAGGGATGTGCATGTATGGATTGGTTTGGGTCGGTTTTGACCTAAAACCGTATCCATAACCGATTGGTCGGTTAGTCAAAGGTTCATAAGCATAACCATCGGTTAATCGGTTTTACACCGTGGTTCGGTTCGCTTATGGCCGGTTAACCATAAACTAACTTTGCTCTAGAAATGTTTGAAGTTACCTAAGTTGCACCATTGGTTAATCACTTACTAGACTAACCGGCTAACTAACTAAAACAAACAAATACATCAAAAGTAGGAAGCCATCAAATGAATTTAAATGTTTCGTGTAAATTTAAGTTTTCCATATGTTGCATGAATATTTTCGTTTCAAACAATATTATATATTATTTACGCTTACAATAAATCAATAAATCGAGTTAATGTCTCGAAATCACGCTTGAAAGTAAAGTAGAAGTAAAAAAACATTATATTTTGATATACAGATTAAGCAACCCTTATTACTCAGATAAAATTGAATAGTTTAGGAAAACAGCTCTCTTCTTATCAGTAAAAATAATTATTAAATATGCACATTTTATATTCTACAAACTATGTATGCAATGAATGTTAAGTAATGTATGAACTAAACTTTATCATGAACCGGAAAGAATTAACATGATTTAAATTATTCGAAGTCGGTTCGGTTTCGATTATATCGGTTAATCAAAGTTTCAAAACTGTAATTGTAACCGATTGGTCCGTTAACCAAAGTTTCATTACCATAACCATCGGTTCTATCGGTTATCAGCTAAAATCGGTTCGGTTATGATTCGGTTACCGATTCTGACGGTTAATGTGTTCACCCCTACTGACATCTACCCGGACCCATCAAGAAGCGGTTCCAAATCAATTAAGTTTCTTTGTTTTTATTAATATACTTATATTCAATGTAATGTATTTGAACTATTAAAATAAATAAAAACATACATATATCATGTTTTTATAAATCAATCTAATATTATTCTTATGTTTTTATGTATCAATGCAATGTATTTGAACTATTATAAATAAAATACATGTATTTTATGTTGTTTATTATTATAAACAAGATTTTCAACCCGTACGTTGCCACGGAATCGAACACTCAAAGTGTTGAGCCTATGATAAAAAAAAAATTATGTTACACGACTGTATCAATTACACCATAAATTTATTACGTGGTTAAACTTTAAAAAACATTTATAGAGATTAATTATATTCACTTATTAGAGTGAGGTTATTCTAAGAAATTATATTAAAATAAGAAGGCTAAGAAGTCATCTTACCCCTTGGATCTTCAATTAAATTTATCCAATTTTTTTTCTGTGTAAATTTAGAGAGGCGAATACATTTTTGACTTTTTATTAAGTTTCCTCTATTTTTTAAACCTTCATAACTAACTAAAGCAATGTTACGCCGGCTTTGAGGGTTTCTTATTTTCTGTTAGTTTCTTTTAGGGTTACAAAACTCGTTAAGGAACACCCTCTCACATATTACTGTGTTTCATTTTATCCAATAGTATTGTGACATCTACTTCCTACAACCAATGATTTTATGCCACGTCATGGGCATGAGGTGTTTTGGTACAATCAGATTATGTCTTGCTGAGATTGTATTTGAGAACCCATTAGGGTTTTAAAAATTGGATTATTGTTTTATCTTGGCTATGATAATTTTTTGTCTTCACAATTAAGACTTGAGTGGTTTTGGCAACGATAATGTGTGGCAATTGTTCTGTTACCCCACTTGACTTCCGTATATGATATAACCGGGTAGCAGTATGATGAATGCACGAAATTTAACGTTATTTCAGTAATTTCATGAAAATAACGTTAAAAGTGATTGTCGGTTAATCATGCATCATGTGGTGGAGTTGATAGCCGAAAGACAATAATACATGCACCAATCGGTCTTTATCCCGATTTGCCGAGTGTTATGTGCCTTATGTCCAAGGCTTGATGCAAAACTACGGAACCGGGGGTCTCACTGGAGACAGTCTCTCTATTCCTAAAGGGTAGAGGTAAAATTGTCTACATCTTACCCTTCTCAGACTCTACCTTAACTTTACTGTATAGTTTTAAATTTTTGATTCGTTTTACATCTAACATAAGTATGGTATGTAGGAGTCCCAAATAAAATTTTTCATGAGAAAGACACATTTTTATTTAGATATAATATATTCCCTTATATATCAAAAGCAATGGCTGAGTTGTACTCAGTGTTTTAACTATTTCCTCCATATGGAATTTTTTAATTGGCAAAGACACATGTTCTCTACTTCGACTCAGGTCATGGTTTCCTCAACTTAGGTCATGGTTTTCATACATACTGTGGGTGGAAGGTTTTCTTACTGTGGGTGGATTTCATTTAAACAAAGCATCTCTGTGTCTTCTTTCAAAAAAATTATATATCAAAAGCAATGGCTGAGTTGTACTCAGTGTTTTAACTATTTCCTCCATATGGAATTTTTTAATTGGCAAAGACACATGTTCTCTACTTCGACTCAGGTCATGGTTTCCTCAACTTAGGTCATGGTTTTCATACATACTGTGGGTGGAAGGTTTTCTTACTGTGGGTGGATTTCATTTAAACAAAGCATCTCTCTGTCTTCTTTCAAAAAACCATGAGCTGTATATCTCTCTTCATTTTATAATAATTATCTTTCTTCACTAAGAAGAATCAGATATCTCCCAATACAATCAATGCTTTGGTTTCTCACTGCGACGTCCGGTCACCTGAAACGAAATTGGTGCTTTGTTGTTGCTCCGATTACGGCGTCGTGCTTTGTTGTTGCTCCGATTCCGGCGTCGGCAGGCCGCCGATGGCGGCTTACCCGCCAATCGTAGATGCGACTGGATGCCGTTCAGCCGTTGCTCCATTTTCCACTCCGGTAGGCTTCCGGATTTGGTAACGATGATGCGATGGACGTCATCCGTTTGCTTGGTTTTTCACTCCGGTAGCATTTCTTTGACGTATTTTGTAACGTTCGAGTGACGATTCTGTGTACCAACGTAGAGATGGTTCTGTTTTGGTGGGTTTTCTGAGCATTTCTCCCCAGATCTGTTGATGGTGGGAGTTTTTTTTAACCTGGAATTGAGGCTTGAGATCGACGGCGTTGAGGCGTCGGTCTAGATCTGGAACACTAATTGAGTTGTTCCTCGATTTTTTTACATTTGGGGCTTTTCCGGTCATATGCCACTGTGAATCTGGGGTTATCAGTTCGTTGCATGTGAAAAATTTATGATGCCCTAACCTGAGCCTGTAAGGCGGTGATGGTGACGGATGTTAGGGTTTGGGATTAATCTTCTTTGGTTGAAACCCTTAAGTCTGATTTGTTGTTTTTTAGGCAAAAGCAATTACTTGATGATGATGTTGTTGGCTATCTACTTTATGAGGTTGGGTTGTTCTTCTGTTTCGATTTTGTTTGCTTATATATCAAAAGCAATGGCTGAGTTTAAAAAGTTTGTAAATGTTTGAAAAAGGCTATGATGATCATTATAACAAATGGTGTAACATGAACTGAAAATCACTTTGGCAGGGCAAATAAATTCTTTTGCAGCCATTGTGTTTACATGCTTATAAAAAGTTTACAATTTGGCGGTTTTGATCTGAGCCTTAGGATTTCAAAGCTTGAAACTTTATGTTTGCCTTTCTTATGAAAATAATTTATTTTTTCTTTTCAATCTTTTTACCCTTTATGATTTTAGTGTTTATTAACCCTCCAACTTTACCACCATAAGAAGCTTATCAAGACATACATTTTTACCCTTTATGATTTTAGTGTTTATTAACCCTCAAACTTTAACACCGTTCAAAGTTAACACATTAAAAGATTATTGATCTTTTGTGTTTTTGTGTTTTCCTAAGAGAATAAAAAATGACTGAATTTTAGTAACTTTTAATTTTTTTGTAGCATGAGGTATTACTTTCAAGTCAGAGCACTACGCATACCTCATGTCGTATGATGGGTTTTGAAAGATTGCTTTTGTAATGTAATAGTCAGTTAATTTTGTTTGGTGTTTTCAAGACAACTTAACTTTGTTGCATGTTTTGTGATGTAATATCTATGTCTATGGTAATGTATGCTGACAAAAAATTGTCAACCCGCAGCAACGCGCGGGACTTTTGCTCGTATTTATAAAACTTTAAAGTTTAGAAATAAAAATTGATATTGAATTGAAGATTAAAAACTCTAAATTTCAGCGAGCAATATTATATGGCATCATACTCCAATAATATTTCTAACATTTCAACACAAAAATGCAAGAAAGTTAGACTAAGAACAAAGAAAAACAAACGTACGTCATGATCATATATCCCTTCCAAACTAACATGCAACTTTAATTAATATATGCCTTGCTTTTAACTCCAACACGACACTCTCGATCTTCAAACGGATGCTTAACGACCAAATTCCCAATGACGTTATCAACATTATTGTTCTTAAACGTAACATAGGCCATGCAATCTACTTTCAACCGTGATCGAACCCAATACACGCCATCTTTCGATCTCATCCGTCCACTACCTTCAACATTAATCAACATCTCCCCGGCCAACAGATCTTGCTCTAAAAACGCCGCAAGATCATGGTTCAACGAGACTTCAGTCCCGTTAAGATACGAAGACCAAACAACGGCATCCGGGTTACTTATGTTCATAGTAGGAATCAATAATGTTGGTAGTGTGATCTGTTGGTTCCTGTAGGTGGCGTAGACGTAAAATTTGTCTAACTGAAAACTGTATTCTTGGTCACCGTTAAGACAGGAGATGGTGATTTGAAGGGTGGAGGTGAGGGTGGAGGCGGTTGTGGAGAGATTAAAGACGTAAAGTTTGACGTCTTGGAGGGCGAAGCTAGGTGAAGGGCCATCGGCGAATAGGTAAATTGACAGGAAAAAGATTCCCGTAAAAAAGGTAAAAAAGAGACAAACCATGATGAATACGTTGAGTATCTTGCTAATGATCTCGCAGATGATGACATGGCCGCGGCGTTGGTGTTCCACGGTCATGATGGTTATAATATAAATTAAACTACGAAGGAGGAAGGATTTCGGGAAGGGGTTCCCGTGGTCGATCGAGCTTATATAGAGAGAGACTTTAATTTATCAATTATTAATGGGTCTAATATCTATAGACTTTATCGTTGATTTGAATTTGAACGAAAACTTTTAAATATCTTCTTTATATTACAAGCCATCATAAGTTTTAAAAAATTTAAGAAATCGTTAACTTTTTTATATTATCTTTATATTTAAACCTTATATTTAAATTTTAAAAGATAAATAAAAATCTGATAAATAGTCCAATCTATTATACATATATAGGTTTTTCCGTTAGAATAATATAAATTGAATATGATATATTCATATATACGGATGGTTTTTAAGAAAAAGTGTATAAATAAATAAATTATAAAGATGAAGATAAAAACTTTATTGCTAAATGCTATTAGATAGATAGTTAACATTTGAAAAACTAATATATAACTTATAAAACAAATATTGGAAAAAAATTAGATGTAATAAATAAAATCGGAAACTAACAGATAGAAAATAAGAAAAATTCATTCACGTCTATATGTATAAACATTTTTAATATATCAAATTCTAATTTTTTTTAAACGGAAAATTAAACGTCAACCAAGTCACCTTGGAATAAACATCTGATAAAGTCGGTGTTTTGCCCACGACATGTTGCGAACACAATCCATGCGGCTAATCCGGAACCTTCAGTTTGACAAATCCACCGAGAAAACTATCCTCACTTAAAGTCTGGCGTAAAACCGGTTAGTCTCAGGACTCAAACCCGAAAAACCCAAGTGATCAAATTGTAAACGCTATGTATATCTAAAGATATCATATAAATAACTTTTTAAATATTACATATAACTAAAGTTAGTGTCATTTTAATTAAAGTATCACCTCTAAAATTTAGTTGTGTCATGTGAATTTAATTAAATACATTATATTAGAAATAACTTATGATATATATATATCCATTGTCCCTCATTTTTCTCAAATGATAACACTATTATATTACTTCTGTATTCATTCTTCAAGAATATTTATTTGAACAAGATAACTTCCGCGCTGTTTTCTCGAATATAAACAAAAGTTTATAAAACCCCCAAGAAAAAAAAAGTTTTAGCTATTAACAAATTCTATAACATAATTTACTCCTTTTTATTAGAACCATAGATATAAGAAATTGATGTGTTATATGAGCCATTTAAAGTAGATAACCGGGGCCCTTGGAAGAGGTATGTAGGTTAAACGGATTGCCTTGAGTCGTTGGCCTCACAAGCGATATGGCCGACAACCCAAGCCAAAAACGATTAAAACCAGTCTGGCACTAACCAGAACCAGTTTGAACCAAAACGATTAAAACCGATTTGTGCACCATTAGTGGTGTATGATATGATATCTAGGGTTCTTGCATGTTAGGGTGGAGCCTAGCTGTGTGAACACTAAAAGGTTAACTGTAAAAAAATCATGAAGACTGTATGATACTCGAAGTTTAATACATTCCCTTTCGCATATATGTCCATGTGAGAAAACAATAACTGTGGTCCAAAAACTTCTATCATGTGGGAGAGAAGAAAATCCATTCCGACAATGATCATTTTGACATTGTGATTCTGATCATCTGATTTAGTTCCATATAGCCGGGTTTCTAAACTGAGATGCCATTGCTTCCGACAGAAATTTGACCAGCGATTCTCGGCTTACTTCCTTCTCCCTCTTAAGCTCAAGATGACGAATCTGAATAAGCAACTAGTTAATATCAATAAAAAAAACCAAAATGCCAAACTCTTTGAGCTTGTTGAATTTGTTACAAGTATGTGAAATTAATGGTAAATGTTGGTTGCTTGAGCTGCCAACATATGAGACGCCAAGTAGGCATTTACGTCGGGTGCACACTTTACTAACCCAAACAAACATTTTGTAGAATTTTGGCATCAAAATTATTGAAACTTAAACAAGAATCAAACGGCATTCATGTCAACAAATGCCCATGTGAATATTTCAAGAAATAATATCGGAGATTTATCATTGGCTATCTGAACGAGCAAAGCTTAGAAAACTAGATTGGGACTCTTGGAAACGTGATCCGTTGTATTGGATGTGATTTTAGTTTGCATTTTGACTTTCATTCACTTGTAATGCTTCCACTAGTATCTTGCTAGTGGTTTTTTTTAAACATCTTTGCTGTTCAAAAAAAAATGTATAGCCAAGTGTGCAAGTAACCGGAATTTACCATTAATTCCACCTATTTGTATAAGTTTAACAAGTGTAGGGACTTTGATAAGTCAAAAAATCAATTGAGGGACTTTTTCATACGAAATGAGAAAATATGTTGGTATGTTACGATATTAACCACAACCAATTTTAAGATAAGAATTGTCTTGTTAACTTTCATTGAAGGATATTTTAGACATTTGATCCACAAGCAACACTTTCATAAAGCTATATAGCATTGTCAAACATCACAGCTTATAATGGGATGGGGTATATATTAATTTGCATTGTTGAAACTTAAGAGGAATTACCTTGACACATCCTTTTTGGGAAACACCAGTATCCGAAAGGATGATAAGACATTTGATGTCATGCTCATTGGCATACTCGTATTGTTCCGTAAGGCTTGGATCCAAATTTGGAACAAACTCCGCCTGATAATAACATAATCAGATACATCATTCAAATGTTAATTAAAATAGTAGACATAATAAAATTGCATTAATTGTACATTCTATTAACTAAAAAGGGTAAAACTGATACTAATGTCACGACCCGCCGAAATTTAAAATCACTACTTCAAGTATCCGGAATTTTCTAACACATTCTTGAGATTTCATTATCATCGAAAAGTTCTGGAATTATCTAGATACTTCATGCACCATCCATCCATGGAATAGTCTAGATTATACTTTATAATTACTTATATTTATAGATAGAAATCTCTAGATTATAGAAGGATCTAGAATAATCAAGATTAGTCCTAGCACAACTATAAATAGGTGGAGGGTGATCATTTGAAAAAAAAAACATCCAAACAACTCTTACAAGTCTTGTACACAAACCTGTAAAACACTCTTGTAATCTTATCTTCATAGCAAATACAAAGTCATTTTTGTAACTAAAGCTTGCAACTTCCGCTATAGTCGCTTTGAATCGTTACTAGTTTGGGTCAAAGGCTCGTGAGTTAAGAAAGACAACTATGTGACACTAAGCTCACAAATATAATTTCAGTTCATATTAGCAAATCAATTAATTTTAAAAGTCGAATATAACAAAAGTTTGCAACTCAGCCCAACTAGTTTTGACCTTGACATGCTAACCAACCCGCCCATTTTGCCACCTCTAAGGATTCTACTACAAACCTTGATGTCGTCCTCCCACAACTCGGCAACTAGCTCCATACGTTTTTCCAATAAACCACCTCCCCCTCTTGAACAAACAAGAACACTTCTGCTAGAATCATTTCTGCATGAATTGTGCAATGATTAATTTGAAAAATAAAAAAGATAACTCTGACAAAGTTGCAGCTTTGTGAAATAGATAAATGTACCTAAAGGGTTTGTAAATATCAACAGAAGAATGCTGAATAATGGATTCTAAAGCAAGACTGGTCCCAACTGCTCCTGGAGGATTTGATTTCTAAAAGAATTAAAAGTAGGAACTTTAATCAAGATAAAAAAACATAGGAAAAGGATGAAACATAATTTATAATTACATTAGTGCTTTTGACTTTACAACATAATTATAACTATTTAATTATAAAGTACTATAAAATGAATCAGAGCCTTACATATTCAGATTGCCACATACGGCGAAGAAGATAATCATAGCGACCACCAACAGCAAGCAAAGTCCCTTCTATAAGTGAACCAAGACTATTATCCTTTCTCAAATAAATCTGCTCCAAAAGCATTGAAAAAACATTAGCATAAGTTTTGTAGTTACAAAAAGATAAAAATGGGCCCTGCTACGCAAATCTTCTTACACTTTGAAGGGTAATGAGATCAATAATTAAATTGTGCTTGATATATTTCATAATAAGACTAGATTGTTAACTCCCTAGAACATGGAAGGAATATAAAAACCAATAGATATTAACCTGGAAAAATGAATCCCTATGATAACCCTCAGTAGGGGGCATAAGGGGGTCGATGAAAACATGTTTATCAATTTTCCAGATCCGTAAATAGTTAAAAAGCTGAGAAAGTTCATCAAGTGCCTTTCGGGTAAGTGTATCTGCTCTGCCATCATAGAAATTTAATCAAAATTCACCGAAGAGTTACAACTTTGTAGGTAACATTGTTAATTAAAAAACATACCAGCAGGAAGTGCGCCTCTCAATCTAGGGAGGGCCTGATCTGCAATTCCACAAAACCTTAAACCCGCTGTCTGTAATTTATTGACAGCACTTTCACTAATATTAAGTTCCTGAAAAAGAAGATTGGGAAAATCGAGGATTTAGTTTTAGAAGAAAGGTGAAAAAAGAAATGTGAAAAAACTGAGTAAAACCTTGTCTTTATAGTGGAAAAACAAATATGTAAAAGCGAATGTTTGGTATTGCATTACAAATTCCATTTCGCTGACGTGTGAATCTTGCTAAATCATAAGATTTAAGCAATCTTTTATTTCCTATATATATAATCTGTTGTGCTATGTATAATTTCTTTCCTAAAAAAATATTAAACTAGACCTAATCTATTGTATTTAACATAGTTTTTTCAAATTGATTGGGGTGGTAAATTTTGTAACTTGTCTCTTTTCCTCTCATCACTCGGTATTGTTCATGGATGGTTCTGTCTTCACAATAGTGAGCAAAACAGCTTAGTTGAACGTTACAATCGTGACGTCCTTAAAAGTAGTCTCACTCAATCGAGTGTTCGTCAACGTTTTTAGCAATTTGCCATCGACACAATTGTGTATCTAGTTAATCACATGCAATCCAAAATATCCACAAATAGGTAATGTTTTAAACATCATTTCAAACAGTCTCTCAATTACTCCTTTCTCCGGATCTTTGAATATCAATGTTTCCCTCATCCTCATCCACCCACTAAAGCATCACCAATACCAATCCCGATCTCCTCAACAACACCTCATGTGATGCCCGACACAAACTCATCTCCTCAACAACACCTCATGTGTTGACCGACACAAACCCACCTGTAATCCCCTCATCGGTAATACTTGATCCACCTAATTAAAAAATAAAACCCACAACATCTCGCCAACTCCTACCCATTTAGCCAACCCTTAGTAAAGCTGAAAACTATACTTAAGAACTAAAACCTATAACAATTCCAAATAGTAGTAAGATATTCTCGAAGCACACATAAATATATAACATCAAAGTGAAAAGTAATCAGATCTAACCTGTCTAAGTTGGCGTCTTATTACCACCCACTTCGTTTTCCTTTCAGTGGACTGGGGACGTAAAGAGCCCAAGAGAGACAAAAGCTTCATAAGCAAAAGCATAACTTCTCAGCAATTTACTAGTATTAAAAAATATTATAGTATAGGTATTATTATATTAGAATTCCTTAATTATGTTAAGTTGCAGCTAAAGTGTATAATACTTGGTACCTAAGAATTATTCAACCATACTCAATGGATCCCGCCCATAGCAATAAGGTATTGGTCGGGTCTGGGGTGCCCAAGAATTATCTAGGCAATAAATATGGAACTCGTGTAACCCTATTTAATAACAATAATTCTTTCAATGTAGTAATTAGTCATTGTTTTATAGCAAAAGAATAAATATACATACTTCAGCTACTTTTTGTCTATGGTCTGTTTTAATCCCAATCCATGACCAAATTGCTTCTAGTAAATCCCCATGATTCAAATGTATGTCACATGATTCTGGATGGAAAAAACGGGTTATAATATCCATTGCAGCCTGCATATCAATCAATGGAAAATTGAAATCAAAATCAGTACATGCAATATTTACAAGTATAAAAATTATGATCTTATTACAATATTAGAGAGCAAAAGGAGATGATTAATATGGTGAAAAAAATGTGAAACTACCTAAGTTTCCTAAAAAGCCAGCATTTTCATTAAGACAACGTTTACTTTTTGTTTTAACACAAAATCAATTAGCAAAAGAGTTGTACAAAGCGGTTTTATTCAATACAGTAATAGTTCACTAAAAATTTGGCCATTTATGGTTTTCAATATGCGAAGATTCATTTCTAAAAGAGAACTCAATACCTTGATAACCTCAGCTTCTGTCAGTGCTGAAGCACCTCCAATAACATCAAAGTCACCCTGCATATAAGAAAATTGGGTTACTTTGTAGAACTACTTTAACATCTTAAGTGTCACAATTAAATTAATAAATAGAACATAGAGAAAATTACCTGGAGATATCGATTTGGTGGGGAATGACCAATTGGTCTACGATATACATAACATATTTCGAATCGTTTAAAAGAAGATTTCTGCAAATATAAACAAATATTGGAATAACTGACCATAATAATTATTTGTAACTAAAAATGTCACACACAGTGGCGGATTCATGTTGATCCGACGGGGTGGGAAGGCCCCCCATATGAAGTGTTGAAATCGTTATAACCCTTCATAAAATCTAGTTATTTTTCAAACTAAATCTTGATTTTGAATGGATAGAGGGGCACCATCCTTAACTAGAGGAGCTTTTTTAACTTCAATAGGGGCACATCTATAAAAAAAATAAAAAAGGAGAAGAAAAAAATATGGATTTGCAGGTTATCTTAATGGGGGATGAGTGAATATGAAGAAGAAGGAGGAGGAGAGAGAGATAGTGATAAATTATTTATTCCTATTTATTATTTAAGTGTAAAAAACGTAAATAACACTCAATACCTATTTAAGTCTACTAGTGACCCACATGGCTACAAAAAATATATAATGTATTTTATTATTAGAGTTTTTTTTAACGGCTCTATATTGTATATTGATCAAAAAAGAAAAAATACAGCCCTCCTAGACACAAGAGCAGAAAGGCTAAACACTATGTTAGAATATCTTTATATAACTTTTGAAAAAAAAAACATAGATAATATCAACAACTTTTTAAGCACGGTCTCGTTTTATATATTCTTCTACATAACTTAACTAGTAAATGATCTACTTTTTTTTTAAGTTTAGTGTAAAAACGTATTTTTATTATTTGTATTTTTATGGAGTATATATGTGTTTCCTATCTACTAGTTTGTCGTACTTTATATATTGTAAACTATGTTATAAAAAAGACTATTTAAAAAAAAACATGTTGTAAGAGAGATTTTATATTATATATATTTGATAAATTATGTTTTTTTAGATATTTTTTTGTCAATTTTTACCCGATCCGTTGTTATAATGCATATTCATAACCCGATCCGTCTTTTATTGTATCCGTATTTCGCCCCCCGTATGAAAATTTTCTGTATACGCCACTGGTCACACATGACCATTAATGGTGATGAAATAATTAACAATATCCATGGTAAATAATTCAAGAGAGTACATCTTATAGGTCTCATTCATTTTAGGGCTAGAACCCACTTTTTTTTTATAAAACTCACCTTGCACCTCCATTAAAAATATCAGAAACCAGGTATCCTAATCTGCAATCAACCCTTTATTCTACTACCCTGGTGTATTTTTACATAATAAATCATAATATTTAATGTTTTACATGTTGATGTACAGGAATTACTATTTATAATTAAAATTCTGAAAAGAAACCTCGAGTGGTTGTGATTAAAAAGAAAACCTAAACTCTCAAGTGCTGAAAGCCTGAAACTAAAAGAACCAAAGACTCAATGAAGGTTGTGGCAGAGTTGATGGCTAAGATATCATTCTTCGGGAGTTTGGTCCCAATATCCAATAAAGCAATTGGTTTCAATAACCCTCCAATGTATGGCAAAATGGAAACGCTGGATAAGGAATAAAAAAGTAAAAAAAAAAAGATTAGGGAGGTCACAACGGGGTGGGTGGGTTGGTTTCTAATGACCCACCAACATGTATTTTGTTTTTTTTTTAATTAATATGTTAAACATGGTTACAACAACAATTAGTAGATGAATGAATTCAATTTCCTGACTTCAAGCGTTTAGCGTTTAGGAGGTTGGAAGCACTTGCTTGAGTAGACTTCTGGATGACTATTAAAAAAGTGCAAACCATTTGACTCGTTTCCTTTTTTTAGCTTATAAATGTTCAACGCATTTCTTTTGACGGATGATGTTGTGCTAGTAGCAAAGAATAAGCAGGGCCTGAATAAGAAGCTAGAGGAATGGCAAGTAGCCTTAGAGAGCAAAGGTTTACGGATAAGTCGTTCTAGAATTCTATGCCATGCGATCGATGAGGCACTCATATAACTATTGGAGGCCAAATTATATCCCATAGACCACCAAATTTTATTTAGGGCCGTTCTTCAAGAGTGACATGGGACATTGACATGTGGCTCACCACGTTAAAGTAGGTTGGTGCAAATGGAGACCTGCTACACAGGTGTTGTTGCTTGTTGTCGCTTACCTATGTTATACGAAATCGATTGCTGGCCACCAAATAGACAGGTGCTAAAAACTGGAATTGCATAGATTAGAACGTCGAGGGTGGATGTGTGGGCACACACATGTGAACCGAATAAAAAAATGAAGTTTTTCGAGGCAAGTTGAAAGTGGCACACATTTCAGATAAGATGAGGGATAAAAGATTAAGATGGTTGGCATGAGCAGTGGAGACTATTGACAGCATCAGTAAGAACCATAGGAACTCTACAGTGGATGGAAGGAGAAGCAGATTCAAACCCAATTGACATTAGAGAGACAGATTAGGCAGGTTTTGGATACATAAGATAAAGGTCATGGAATTTTTTTAGGTGGGTGATCGATTTTTTTAGCTTTGTCTTAGTGCCTTAGCTTTTCCTACCGTTTTAACATTTTTAAGGTGTTCGTGATCTTTCTTCTCTCTTGTTTCTTTTCTTTTACTAATTATGCTATAATTACTAGTTTTATCACTGATTGTTGTTCTAGGTAGTTAGTACCTTTTGTCTTTATTTTCCTATATACACTTTATTTTCCTATATACACTTTATGCTATTTATTCGTTATACTTATGTGTAAAAAAAGATTTTCTTTAAGTGGCCTTTACAGCTATATAAACCAATTTTCAATTTTCACTTGATTATTTTACATAATTGGCCCCTTGGCCCCTTTACAGGTATATAGGCTGAAATTTCGGCGACACCCTACCCTGATACTTATCGTATAGCATATAACCATCAAATATCAAGAAAAAATAAAATGTAGAAACCTATTATGCAACTTCATAATTAGTTATTTTATTAATACTTGAATACCTTGTTTATATTCTAACTAGGATAGACGCCATATGTTATACAGGTTAAATTAGTAAAATATATATATAATATATATAAATGATAATTTATGCGTACTCGTTTTATTACCGGAATACTGTATTAAAATAAAAAGCTAAAATTATCATTCCTAATATGGTATTTGTGAACTTTCTTTCTTTATCAAAAAATAATATTTAGATTATGTCTCCACTTGTATATTTAAAAAATGCAACATGAACTTTTGTTGGTAAATAAGTGTTTATTGGTATTTATAAGTTCTATAAATATTTATTAAAACAAAAACAATAATAGTTTCAAAAATAATTTGAAATAAAAATAAGATGCAAATTAATATGTGATTGTCATAATTCCATATATATAAATAAATAAAATATAACATGTTTATAAAATAGGATATAATTTCCAATCAAAAAGAATTTATTAGGGAGTAGATTTGGGAGGAAAAACTTTTGTGAGAATATAACTGATAATTACCGGAATAATGTATTACAATAAAAACACTAAAATTATCATTCATAATATGGTATTAGTGACTTTTCCTTCTTTATCAAAAAGTAATATTTAGATTATGTCTCCACTTGTATATTTAAAAAAATGCAACATGAACTTTTGTTGGTAAATAAGTGTTTATTGGTATTTATAAGTTTTTTAAATATTTATTAAAACAAAAAAAAAATAATAGTTTTAAAAATAATTTGAAATAAAAATAAGATGCAAATTAATATGTGATTGTCTTAATTCCATATATATAAATAAATAAAAATATAGCATGTTTATAAAGTAGGATATAATTTCCAATCAAAAAGAATTTATTAGGGAGTAGATTTGGGAGGGGAAACTTTTGTGAGAATGACTATAGTATTGACATGTGTCAAGAGTTGTAATTGTTTATTAGAGTAGGAAGATATATCAAGTTAAAATAACTTTTGTAATGCTTTGTTCCCAAGAAAATAGTTCTTGCAAATGAATGCACCTGAAATTTTCCCAAAGTTTTTAAGAATGATATATTCTTCATTTCTTTGCATATTAAAATAAAATAAAGATTCAGCAACCCTATTATCGATTCAAAGTTAAAAAATCAAACTTACTAATAAAAGACTCGGGGGGGGGGGGGGGGGGGGGGTTGGGTCCAAGTGGCAAAGTCATTGGAGTTAAAGTGTTGCTCCCCTTGAGGTCAAGGTTTCGAGCCCCACCAAAGGCAGGTTGGGACATAATTTAGCCGTTCAAAAAAGAAAACTAATAAAAGACTCATGTTTTCATTTTCTATTCATATATTCAGCAAATCTTTAACTTATTAAAATAGTAGTTGACAAAAGTGATAATCCATACCTGGTTTAAAACAACCCAATTAATGAATGGCATACGCAGCTCATGGCAGAGTTCCAACATGTCTCCACCATTTGTCAAAAGCTTCACGATATTCCTTCACACATAAAACTTATCAAGTAAATACCAGCATATGAGGCCAAAGACTATACATGACATGAAATGCAAAACTGAATGAGTTCGGATTCAAACGGATCATTTATAGTATATGATAAAATGGGTCAAGCTGACCCGCAAGCACTTTTCTATGAAAAATTTAATATAACCAATAACCTAACTATGATCACATGAACAATATTGTAGATTAATAATTTTAGCTTTTTAATAGAACGAATTAATAGGTGCATGATAAGTGGTAACACTGTGGTGACTTTCAACAAGCACATTTGACCCATCAACCTTTTCGTTAAATTTCTAATTTGACATGTTTGAGGTAAAACACAACTCAAATCAACCCATTCATAAGTAAATTGGTCATAACCACCACCTCTAGCTTACACAAAGGCAGTTGGGAATTAGAAATATTTTAAAATGAACAAAAAGAGAACAATGAAAATGATTATACCTATTAAACTGTATAGAATCTCCTAGCAAACGCATTGGAATTATTTCCAAACGTTTTGCACAATGTAACCTGAAAACTGCAGCAGATACCTCCCAAACCAGATCACGAACTTCAGTGTCCAAATCTGTATGTTGTATAGATGAGGTGTCATTTCCGCCTAATTTTGGTGTTTCAGCATCATTATCTTGGTTTTTAGTGCTCAATATCTCTTCACTGAAAATAGCATTTACAACTTTGTCATAAATGCTGGTGTCCTCAGAATTATGCATTGTTCGTAACATATCTGCAAAATAATGGCAAACTTATAAACATAACACAAGGACCTACAAAACTGTAAACTGACAAACATGGAATTTTTTGTTCAGAAAGATATAATTGATTGGCAAGTCTGTTTGATATAAAAATCGAGTTCTATTTTATTATGTGAATAATATTACACTTGGATACCTTCTAGATATGATAGTTATATAACTAGTCTAATAAGGTTTTACCATACTAACTACTTACTGTCTAACAACTCAGATTCCATTCTTGGAGGAAACGCATGTTTGAGGAGTTCAATGGTTGATGGGCGGTCTGATGGACTAGATGACATCATGCGGCATAATAAAGCAGCCTGTTCCGGGAACTCAGCAACCCAATCTGACGGAAGTTCCCCTTTCTTTTTTAGGTCGGAAAGAACAATGTGTCTCTCCATTCCAGTGCTAAAGGGATGCCAGAGCTCGAGAAATACAATTCCTAAGCTATACATATCAGCCTGAAAAACAAGAATAGACGAGTGAATGAAAGAGCCGCAATCCGCGTAAAACAGCACATTTGGCCACCAAAGTAATAAGTAAAAGTGGCCATATGGGCAGGCCGGGCGTGCTGAGTAGAGGTCCGTGCCAAACAGGAGTATTTTTTAATAAATCCAAATTTTGTTTGTTGGCTAACAGACCGAAAGAGGTATTGTCCAGAGATTCAAAAAAAATATTAGATAACAGTTTCAAATATGCTTTACAAAATTAAATATTATTTCAATAATAATAATATAACTTTTTATCAGAACAACTTAAAGGCCTTAACAGAAACATTATAATATAATTTTTTACACAGTTAGAAGTAGAGGTGGCTCGGATTGGGTTGAATAACTGGTAGAAACCGGTTCGTGTCGCAGCAGGTAACTGTTGGTGTGGATCGGATTGGGTGACCAAAAGCACTTTTTGTCCAAATTATTTAAAACTTTCTAAAAAATAACAGTGTGCAAATATGACTAAAAATGACATTTTATTTCAATAGTAATCTAGTTTTTTGAACAAAATGATTTAAAGGCTTTCCTGATACATCAATAAAATTATGAACTATGGAGAATGAAAGTTGTTTTAAGTGTTTTTCATTGGCCCAAAAACACATATAATTTAAATATGTGCTCACTTTCTCATTAATCTTCGGCCATCGCTGCTCGATTTCTGGTGCAGTATAAAAATAAGTCCCGATTTGCCCAGTACCATCAACTGACACTCCAGCTGTCTCTGCAGGATCCAGATCCTGATCCAACTGCTCCAGCTTCAGGAACTTAGCTGACACAGAAGATGTGGATAATTAATCATAGAGGTGGAAATTCCACCCATGGGGACTCTGATACCAACTTAAACTAGGAAGATTAATTGTATATTGATTGTGTGTTGTATAATAAGATTACATAGGGGCTCTATATAGAGAACAATATTACAGTTCGACTACCTTTTAGATATGATAATTATATAGCTAGTCTAATACAAGGTAAGATGCAAAACAGTGAGACTCCACGATGATCAGATCAGATATACATGGAGGGATGCTCAATACAAAACAATTTAAGCAGAGAGACGCGAGAAATGCATAAGCGGTTGTACCTATAGCTTTAAATGTGATATATACGACGGATTTTTAACCTCCTCTCTTTCTCTCTCCCGTTACATGTGATTATTTTTGTGGTACTACGTACAAATGTTTATGCAGTTTTCCTAGTTCTCTGCTAAGGATTAGTCATGTAACAAACTCGCCCCTATATATATAGCACATGAACATATCTTATTTCAAAAAGCAAGACTTAATGGCATGTATTAAAGTTAGATTGTGAAAAATTAACACATTAACAATACGATACTCATAGTAATGTAACTTACCAAGACCAAAATCCCCAATTTTAATATCATTGCGAGCATCAAAGAATATGTTATTTGGAGTCAAGTCACGGTGAATAATTCCTTGACTATGTATGTGGGCCAGGCCTTCTACAATTTGACGAAACATGTGCCATGCCAATTTCTTATCAAACTGATTATAAGATTCAAACATTTGCCGAAGAGTCCTTCATAAACACAACACAAAAGACAAAACAAATAAATTCAATGGTGAGACCATAACTACATTATAAACTTAGTAACAAACAGTAAAATAATGGATAATATACGTGGAGGCCACCTAACTGCCCAAGTATTCAACTACTTTCATTAAAGACACCCAAGTATTACAACTATCATATAAGCCGCACAAGTATGTATCTTGTGTCATAATACCGATTTCGACCAAAAACACGTGAATGGACGAACATGCCCTAAAGTTTTTTTAAAAGACTATAATTATAAATATAGTAAGTCGACACCTCATCAAAGATAGTTTTCTATAAAATTGGTATAAATGGCAAGAGACACATAAATGGGTGGCCTATATGATGTTTTTAGTAAATGAAAGGTTGAATACTTTGGTGGCTTATACATTATCTCATAGCAAAACTCATTTCTGAAGTATATAACAGGGGGTACAAACTTATTAGCTTGAAAATAAATAAAAAATTTGGAGGTAACCTTGGGCAGTATTCCATTTGAATATAGAGGTATGTTCCAACTTTGTTGTCTTGCCCTACTACATCTGTTGAGCTATGATCTATGTAACTGAAACTAGAGCTAGCTGCAGTCCTGGAACCCCAGGTAGCATCACCATAACAACCAGCATCTCCTGTTTCAAACCATGCCTGAAATATTTTATCAAATAAATATGAGTTACCTTCAAAAGCTAGTGGCATGATCATAATTTACCAGACGTGTTCTGATTAATATGGTAACACACACACACAACCCATTTACTTATGGGTTGGTCGATTCAAGTAATGTTTCATCATTAACAAATCAAACACGTAAAATAAAGTAATATAGCTTAAAAAGAAAGTGTCAAGACAGGTTCAAAGGTACATAAAGTTTATTTCAGTGCATAAAACCACCTAAATCATTTTATTATAAAATTTAGATTATTTTTTAGATAATACAATAAAAACCACCCACCCTGTTGTTACTAGGAAAGAAGACAAAGCAATAGAAACTTACCTGGTAGTAACGTACAACATGTTGGTGCTGCAATCGGGAAAGAGTGGCTACTTCTCTGAGTACCTCAAAATAGTGGCAAATGATAAATATAAACATTAATCAATCCAACTTTATCATTGTTACATGTTCAAATTCTACATGGAATGTTGACATTCTCCTCGTTACAAGTTTCCAATTCACGTTTGAGAATTCGAAAACCATGCTGAGCTACTAAATTAAACATGATGTCATTATGTAGATTCCTAGGTACTATCATTTTGTTTGTTTTATCAGATGGTAATTAGAAAATGCTACCTCAAAATTCTGTCATCTAAAGGTTGACTTTTGTCCTTTAGTCGAATCTTCTTAACAGCATACTGTCTTCCGTCCAACTTATTCTTGCATAGCACAACATGGCCAAATCCACCATGGCCTAAGACGTGTCACAACAAAAGGCATCAAAACAGAGTAATACGTCTATATGGTGGTAGACTCGCAAATCTGTAAGCAAAATACGTATTGCAGCAAATTGCAATAATGGCATAATGAACACTCATGACTCACCAATAGGTTGAAGCTCCTCAAAATCATTTAAATACCGAGAGCCTAATGTAGGTGAGGTATGCTGCCCTTTGGAATCAGAGGCAGTTTTCCAAAACTGAGATATCTTTGAGGCTACCTACTTGGTGACATAGAAGGAAGTGAATTTTTACATTACATTAAAATGGTTGGAAAAATTCAACAGAAGAAGCAAAAAGCACTAACCATACGATTTCCAAAAGCTTGGTTAAAGCTTCTGTCAAAAAGAGATGATGAACCCGTTGCTAAATCTGCTACTCGGTCCGAAACAATCTAAAAAAACACCATTAACCTACCAATCAGAAATGTGTCAACTTGATGAAACCAGACTAGGGGTGGCAATCTTGACCCATTTATGTAAAAGTGGGTCAATTAGGATTATGTATCATCTACACAGGCTTCAATTATTAACATTCTAAATCGCTTTATTCAACAATATCTGGACTACCTACCATATGTTGGCAGGTCAACCGGACACAATTCCACCCTTAGAAAAATATATGCATTTTGACCCGATACTAAACTAGCCTTTTTTCCACCTGTATTGAAAATGAAGTGTAAGCATCATACCCCTAGGTTAACCAACTCTGATGTTACATCGGTTAAGGCATCAGTAAGTGGACCTTTAGGAGCACAAGCAAGTCGCAGCAAATGAGCCTAAATGTTTTGAAGTGTTAGTTCTTATATACAATCTAAATGTAAATATCAGTAAAGAAAGGTAAAATAATACCAGAATCAAATCTCTCTCAACAGTATGTGAAATTTGATGATGATCTGTTGATGCAGATGATACTGATTCTGAAGTAACACTTTTAATCTCATCATAATCATTTTCTAATTCTGTATCCTCTCCCAGAGGATAATCCTGTGTAATTTTGCATTAGTGATGTTAATGATCATTACAAAGCAAAGTATGATTTAAGAATAACAACAGATAACCATGATATAAATTCTTAGAATTTAAAAGTAAAATTCCAAACCCATGATAATTTGACAAATGTAGTAATAAAATGTTCAAAGGAAACAGGTCAAGTGTGCTGAAAAAGTCAAAAGTCACCTAAAGCATCAATCTTAATGCATAAAGCTCTTAAATCATTTCAATCAAAATTTTAACTATTATTGAAACGATTTAAATAATTGTCATCTGATTTGACATGCTAGTTATTCATATGAAATTATTCTTTTTGGACAAAAAGTGTTTCAGGTCAACCCAGACCCTACAAAAAATAACATGTTTTGACCCGTTACCCAACCCACATATTTAGCCAGCCCTCTAGAGATAATAGGGAAGGCAGAGCATGATACAACTTATGATTATAATTATAATAAATATAAGTATAAATTTATGCCAACAAAAGAACACTGGATGTGATCTTACCTCACCAAAGCTAACATTCTCCGCTGACTCCTCAGATTGTGATGTAAAAGAATCAGTACTCTTACTCTCTTCTTCCAGAGTATCTAGTCTGTCAGTAGATTTGACTTTTAGTTGACCACCCTCGACCACTCCCATCTTCATGGTCGGGATGACTTTTTCCCATGAAGGTTGGCTACCATTGTGCAGGTCATCTAAGGAATTGATTGTATTGTTGCTCTCTTCAACTGAAAGTCCCCAGTGCCAGGACTCCCCAGAACCCATAAAAAGATCTAGAAAACCGTATACAAAAGGCCCCTTGGAAGGCCTGTCACATGAAACTGCAACATTCTTTCGAGATAACTGACAAAATAAAAGGAAATAAAATGATCAAAAACCGGCTCCAGTCAACACAGGTCATCTTTTATTGTGGGTCGGGTCAACTGAAAGCATTTTTTGTCCAGAAGTTCATATTAATGTGGTATATATGGGATTACAAAGAACGACATTGCTGTAATAATCTATATCTTTGAAAGTGATTTAGAAGGTTGTATGCAAAGTACCCCACTTCAAGCAACTTCCAAACCCTTTTAAACACATTTGACCTGCTTGAGATTAAAAATAACCCAAGTTGACCCAATCATAAGTAAATGGGTGAAATTGCTCCCTCTAGTTTCCATAAACAAGATCTGTCCATGGGGCACAACACAATTGCGTCATATACATTTGAGCAATCTTTAGAGGTAGTAATTAATTTGAATTAGTTTATTCAGGTGTTTGGGGCCTTTGTTATATTGAGTTGTTTGTGGTCACTAATATTATATAACTTTTAGTCATATTATATTAGGTAAATGGATTTTCATAACGAGATCTCATCATAAAAAAAAAATCTTTAGTGTTTGCATCAAGGATCTGTTGAAAATTTTCTTACATTCACAAGTGGTTGCTCAAAATGTATGCTTAAAATTTCAAGTCTCTCATAATTCACCTCACTTTAATGCCCCAACAAAACTGTGTCGTTGAATGTTAAGAAAATGGAATTTGACTGAAGCAGACACAACTTCATAAATTCATTGTAAAATAATCCAACTTAACGGTCTATCATCAACCACATACCATTTACCGATCATATATCTTATCAAACACCAAAACTTATGTGTGCTTTTGCTGCAAATCTGCAATAAACACAAACATATGTAAAAGATGAACGGTAATCGCACTTACATGTGGTTGCTCGATTGTGACAACTTCAGACAAGAATTCTTGTGCGGCCTCTACCAAGTTATAAATCATCACACGTCCTTCTCGTGCATTTAAATTGGCCTGCATATGCAGTCAATTGACTTCTTAATAACCTATGATGAAAAAATTGGGAGAAAAAAAGCATGTGACTTTATTTTTCATCCGTCAAGTGCACAAAAGTTCATATGTAAAATCGTAGGACTCCTCAGACGACAAATTCATGTATGGTTTCCGAGAGGAACAGAAATAAAATTTACAGTATACTAGTCAACTCTTACTTGGTCATGAAGCAAGGACAAAAGATTATCTGCATCAGATTTTGATATCCCTTTTTCTGGAATTATCAGCAGCTTTGGGCACTTGTAAGGGTATCCAGGTAAAAACCTAACAACCATGGTCATGAACAACAAAAACGGGTTTTAACGAATGTCCACATCATCACAGGAAATATAGGCATAAACATATTAACCTTATTGAAAGAAGAGCGGAAACATCTAAATCCTCGTAGCCTGAATCTTGCGAGTATGGCCTGTAAATTTATTTGGTGAAAACTTAACATGGGAAACACAACAACTGGTCTTGAGCTGGTTTCTAATTTTTACAAACCTTATCTTGATCTTGATTTGGGGTGGAGATTCTGAAACAACATCACAATCTTCTTGAAATATAGCACGCCTAAAAAGCAATATATATGTTTAGACGACAATAAGGCTAATAGCCTAATACACCCTTGATACCAGAACATAAGAGAAATATTGTGTCGTTAGTTTATATAGTGGTCAACAAAGACTTGGCCATCAAAGTTATTCATATTTAACTAAATGTTGGCCCCCATCTATATAGCACCTGACAACTTCATATCACTTCTATGATTAGCATATTCTTAAATTTGTGGTCCCAACTTCATTTCTCATCGCATATCTAAATAGACTTACAATCACATCTCCCTTCTCCTAACACATACAAGACACCACAATATGAAATTGTTGATTGACCACAATGAATGGCTACATTTGTTCAAAGATGCATCCAAGAGTTGATAATTGCCTTAGATGGCATGGTACTCATGTATTCACATGTAAATTGACAGCTCAATCACATTATGTTTCCAGTCAAAATTGATGACTATATTACTGACTGTTTACAGATAAAGCATAGGCGGATCCACCTAGGACCCAGTGGGGGTCCTAGGCACCCACTCAAATTTGAAATTTTAGTGTTAATTCCTTGAACCGGACGACTAGGCACCCAAGGTTTTTTTTTCCAAGGCACCCAAGGCTGTTAAAAATGGCTTCTTTTTAGCTGTTTTTGGCACCCAGAGAACACCTAAGGTCTGTGAAAATAGCTTCTTTTTAGCTATTTTTGGCACCCAAGACGCCCAAAGTTATCAAATTTCTTAAATAAAAATAACTAATCTTAATGTAATCTTTTACTGATTTTTTTTTGCACCCACTGAAAAAAAATTCTGGATCCACCACTGAGATAAAGGTCATTATGTCTAGCAGAAGTTCAATATTCCAATATTCCAATGTACACCTGGATTTTCTCACTATAACTACAAACAATCATTCAATTCAAAGTTAAATGTGGGACTATTGGACGGTGGATTGAGCTACCACTGCTAGCCTACCAATACTTGATAATCAATCAAGGGTTTGATATGATGAATTTTGAAGAAAAAAAAAAATCAAAGGGAGCTACATCAGTGCTATTATACTTATTATTACATTACGAAATTACTCACAGTGCAGTAAGCTCCTCCGAGAGAAGCTCGCCGCCTACGCCGTCGATTGAAGTGTGATCATTGGACGGCGCCCTTCGCCGCCCTGTCCCACCACGCTTCTTCTTCTTCGAACTATGCCCCATGTTTCCTTCTTTTTGACCTCTGATTCAATCGCAATAAACGATGGTTCATGCCAATCGAAACAAATCAGGAACAGCCGAAGAAATCAACAGATTTATGAACGATTTGTGTATGTTCGGTATCAGTAGGCTGGCGCCTGGGGGGAGTAAGGAGAGGGTTTAATAAAAACAGTAATTAGAGAATTCGTGAAGACTTTGAATGTTACGTCTGTGTATCATTGGTTCATTTTGTTGACTCTGTTTATAATAAACCCTTTTTTTTAACAGCAAAGCAAAAAAGATATATTAATTAATGATACTACTATACTAGCGAGAGACTAGTGAGATAAAAGTTACATGGCAGCAGCTACACTAAATAAGTCCCATTCTAAGAGAGAAACATTTGCTCTGTATTTGATTCAGATGTAGACATTGGACATATCTCATCAAGTTTCCTTCTAGGGTGGGTGTTGGAGCCATCAAATTCTTTTTGGTTTCTTACTTACCAAACCTCCCAGAGGGTTACCGGAGCCGTGGTGACGTGAAGATTTGTGGTCTTAAGGGGTAGATTTTTTATTTGGATTTGGGTTAGAAGCTACTCGACGGATCCGGTCATGTGAAAATTGAACTTGCACCAATATGAGGCTACTTTTCATGTACCGGCAGCCATATCACAATCTAGAAGCATATATCAACAGTTTCCTCTTTGATAAAACACCAGGAGCACATGAGGTTTTGAATGTTGACTCCTCTTTTGCTCAGTTCGATTTTTGCGGGGACTTTGTTTTGGGCAGCTTTCTAGACAAACACATGAATTTAAAGTCATTGGATCCAAGTCGCTGCCATTTATCTTGTCCATGTGAGAAATTATACGTGCCTATCAAGGATTGGAGTTGCGCAATGAGGGACAGGTCTGGTGCTGAAGTCAGTTTACGAGACCAATTCCATGCGAATGATGGGATCGTGTTGTGAAGATTGACCTGACCTTGTCTACGACGGTGCGGGATTTGTTGGATGCAGGCGCGTAGAGACTGGGTTATCTATCTTTAAGATTGCCATGAGTTAACCACGAGTCATGCCAAGAGCTAACACTTGTGTCCGCAATGGCCTTAATTTCGTTCTAAAAAGCGATACCCATTCTTCCATTTCTGGGATTGCCTTCCAGTAACCGGCGATTGTTTTTCTCAGGGGCGTCATGCCATGAAGACTGGCTGATGAGCGTATGGAGTGAATAACTCTAGCCCACAATGCGGATCCACTAGTCTTTGAGTCTCCAAGCCCACTTAGATATGAGAGCCAAGCTTGCAGCCCGGAGACTGCAAATACCTAGACCACTGTTGGATTTTGGGGTTGTGATACGATCCCTAGCAACCTACAGGATTTTGAGTTGATCCACGTTTGAGCCCCATAAAAAGTTGCTCCTTAAGCTTTCGAGTTTTTAATGATGCATTCAGGCGCCTTAAACAGGGATAGGTAATATACAGGTAAATTTTCGAGGACCGATTTTATTAGGATTGTTTTCCCACCTTATGATAAAATAGTGCCTTTCCATTTACACAATCTAGCTTCCATTTTTTCGATAACATTTGTCCAGCTTTTTTATAGCCGCATGTCCGTCCCTATTGGAATATCCAAGTAGTTAAAAGACAGATTTTCCACTTTGCAATTTAGTATGTGTGCGAGGTTAATTAAATATTTTACTCGTAATAAGTAGATAAAACTATAAGATTGACACTTTTTTGTAAAATGGGTAAACAAATGTGGCATGGTCCAGATTCATACGACCCATCGTTATAAAGGCAAAAGATGAAAAGATAACAAAGACATTTCTACGTCTACTCATATTAAGATTAATATACTTTCTTACATGTTTAATAAATAGAGGCGATGTGTTAAATTTTATATTGTATTTGTGCCAGTTCATTTTTATGATGTGTGTTTATTATTTTTTCTAAAGAAATTGTTTTATTTTTTTTTTAGGTTTGGCCTTTTATTTTGCTTGGAGCTGATTTGCTAGGCTCAAAGATGCTTGAAGTTAGCGGAGCTGGCCAGCTGGGTTTGGATCAAGTCAGCATAACTGATTCGGGTCAAGTTAGTTGGGGCTTATAAAAAAAGGCTTTTAATCCCCGAATTAGGGTTAAGAGTGTTCTGTTACAATTCTGTTGCACCATTTGAGTTCTCATCTTTCCTCTCACGTTTACTGGTCGATTTAGGGTTCTTGGTGGGGTTCATCTTCTCTGGGTGAACTAGTAGTTTACTTGTTAAATCATAGATCATTGTTATTGTGTTCCGGTGGTGTTTAGATCGTTGTGTTGTGATTTGGTCTTTCTGATTGTATTGCTCTTCTAGTCTTACGTTGTATTTGTTGTTTAATCTTGTAAACCTCTCACGTTCTAGGTTTATATTGTTTTGGTTTGGGTTATTTGAGTATCTGATTCCTCAAATTCTGATACGGTATCTCAGCTTTCCTATACATCTTCGTAGCAACATTAGAGTTATGTGTCATGTCTCATCGATTCACTGTTTTTTTTAGTGATCGGTGATCGCTTTGTTGCTCTGTCGGGTCTTCATAGCTTTGTCGGTTCATATTTTGCCTGTTATAACTCATATCTAGGGTTTAATACTCGAAAATCTAGATCTCTGAGTGGATTGTGGTTCTTGGAGCTTGCTGATCGGTTTGTGGCTCTAGTGAAGAGTGGCATTGAGGAACACGAAGAGAAGACCTCGTAACCCTAAACGAAGGTTACAAGTTTCATTTTTAGTGTTTATTAATTAATTCATGCTATTTTTAAGCTATGATAAAATTGTACATGAAACAATATATGAGAAGGCCTATATGGAGTGACATTCAATAAATTTACGAGTGGCATAAGAGTGTACATGGATTAGTCATGATGCTCGGTAGTATCGATTGTACACATTGGGAGTGGAAAAACAGTCATACTGCATGGCGAGGTCAATACCAAAAGGTGACCATCCACATTCAACAATAATGCTCGAAGCCGTTGCAACACATGACATGTGGATTTGACATTTTTTTTTTGTGTTGCCGGTTCAAACAAGGATCTAAACGTCTTGGATCAATCGTATGTGTTTGACCACATCATAAATGGACACACACCGCCTTCTTCATGTATTGCAAATGACACCGAGTATGACATGAGATATTATCTTACTGATGAGATTTATCCAGATAGTAGTCAACATCTGTGAAGTCATTTACGTGCCTACATCCCGATGATCATAAAACATTGTACTACAAAAAAAAAGTCATAAGTCGGCTAGAAAGGATGTGGACCGAACATTTTCTAGGTTGAAAGGGATGTGGCATATGATTGGTAATCCTGCTCGTATTGGCATAATGATAAAATTTGAGATGCCATATATACGGTTCTGATCTTGCACAACATGATTTTGGAGGACGACGGGAAATCGATATACCGAAGATATGAGGAATACGACATCCCACGAGCTCAACTAAACGAGCAAGAAAAATACATTAATCCTATGAAGATGAAATAGAAAAATCCACAATATGTTAAAGCAAAATTAGTTGAATATTTTTTAAAAACGTCCTCAAATTTAGTATTTTATGTAATTTTTTGATAATTTTAATGTTATTAATTATTGGATTTTCTTAAAATGTAATGTTTATCCATATAAAAAAGGTATTCTTTATCCACAAATACAAAAAAAATACATATATATATGGATGGAAACACAAAAATTAAATTCTTTATCCAAAAATAAAAAAAAAATAAAAAAAGTCTCAAGTTTTGGAAAAACCTAAAGTACGCTATGGATCGATCAACGTACGTGTGCGCACACCACCTGCTCCCCCTCCCCGTGATCTGAATCTCCATAAAACCAGATCCGCCATTAAAGCACTACCCAAGCTCAAGCTCTGCAACTATGGAGGTTCCTTATCTCGTCATCACGCTCCTCCTCCTCGCTTCCTACCTCTTCACCTCCTACGTCCGCCGCAAATCCTCCAACCTCCCTCCCACCGTCTTCCCCTCCCTCCCGCTAATCGGCAACCTCTACCTCCTCAAACCCCCACTCTATCGAACCCTAGCCAAAATCTCCGCCAAACACGGCCCCATTCTCCACCTCCAGTTAGGTTTCCGACGAGTCCTCCTAGTCTCCTCCCCTTCCGCCGTCGAAGAATCGACATCGTTTTCGCCAACCGCCCCAAACTGCTGTTCGGAAAAATCATCGGCGTCAACTACACCAGCCTCGTGTGGTCTCCCTACGGCGACCACTGGCGCAATCTCCGTCGCATCGCGTCCATCGAGATCTTATCGATCCACCGTCTCAACGAGTTCCACGACGTCCGCGTGGAGGAAACCAGGCTTCTGATCGGGAAATTGAAATCCAGTTCTTCTTCCTCAACTTCTTCTTATTCTCCGGTGCCGTTGAAGTCGATTTTTTACGAACTAACGTTGACTGTGATGATGAGGATGATCTCCGGGAAGAGTTATTTCGGCGGCGATAATCCGGATTTAGAGGAGGAAGGGAAGCGATTCAGGGAGATGCTGGATGAGTCGTTTCTGCTCGCCGGAGCTTCTAACCTCGGCGATTACTTGCCGGTTTTGAGCTGGTTGGGAGTGAAGGGTTTGGAGAAGAAGTTGATTAAGCTGCAAGAAAAGAGAGAATTTTTGTTTCAAGGGCTAATTGAGAAACTGAGAAAAACTAGAGGGACTGAAGATGTAAATAAAAGAAAGACGATGATTGAACTGCTGTTATCGTTACAAGAATCAGAACCCGACTACTACACCGACGCAATGATTCGAAATTTTGTCCTGGTAATATCTTTTGTCTCAAATTTCACTATTTATAACTAGATGTACACACTTTTTTTTTTTTTTTTTTAATTATCCATACCCCTTTGGTTTAGGTTAATAAAAGTAAAAAACAAGTGTATAAGTTAGAGACAGATCTTAAACCTGTGATTAAAATTAGTTTAGACCATTTTAAAGTGAAACCGGTTTGAAAACAAGGTTGTGTAAAGTTTGAAACCGGTTTACGGGGTGAAATCGATTTTCTTTACAACTCTACATAGAATTTTTACTTTGGTTATTACAGGCGATCACATTCTAATTAAAAGTAGAACACTTCAAACTTTCTCATGTCAATTTCTTGAAAAATTCTAAGAAGAATAAGGACACTTTTTGTGACTCTTGTAATAAAGCTAAACACACAAGATTACAATTTCCTAGTAGTTCTATAAAGACGTGTGCACGTTTTGACCTTATTTAATTGTGATGTCTAGAGCCCATATCGCATTTCGTCCTTATCTTGTGCCAGTACTTCCTTACTATCGTTGATGATTGACAGGTTTTCACAAGATGATAAAAATCCAATTTGAAAAAAAAAAGTGTTTAGAAAATAAGATGTGATAATGGAGGAGAATTTGTGTCAAATCAAATGCATGATTTTTATACCGATGAAGGGATCACCTTGGAAACAACTTGCCCAAACAACCCTAACAAAACTGGTTGGTCAAACGAAAGCATAGGGACCATTCTTGAAACCGCATGAGCACTTAAATTTGAAGCCTGTCGTCCCACAAAATTTTGGGGAGTGTGCCTCGAGTCTTGACAGCCACATATATAATAAACTGTTTTCCTTCGGCTCTTATTAAAAATTGATCTCCTTTAGAATTATTATATGATCAATGACCTGAATATGATTACGTGAGAGTTTTTGGTTGTCTTGCTTGTAGCTCAGTTGGTTAAGGGGGCGTGAAAGCTTGCTCCGAATGGCTATTGACCCGGGTTCGAATTTGTTCCCTAGCGCCAATCACCTTGCCGCTGAGTTAGGCTGATTTACCTCTCACACGATGGGCCTGGGGCGGTCTGGTGTGGGCCGGTTCGCGTGTCCGGAAAATACACGTTTGCTCCGTATAGAAACACCGAGACAAAGGATAAATTTGAGAAAAGGGGGAGACCGGGTGTTATTTTGGGTTATCCTAAAGGGACAAAAGAATTTAAGATTTATGATATCAAAGAGTAGAAGATTAGTCATATCGAGGGATGTGAGATTCGTGGAGAATATTTTTCCTTATAGGAGTTTTACTCAAACGGAGTAACCGACTTTAATGATATAAAAGTAAATATTAGAAGTGACATTGTTCATATTACTTATCATTTAATGAACTAATGAATTGTAGTTTGAATATTAAAATTAAAATTTTCTTTTTAACACTTAAACACCCTTAACATACCATGGAGAAAATTACGTTTCATTTGTGTTTCAGGTTTTATTAGCAACTGGGATTGATACATCGGCTGGAACTATGGAATGGGTCATGTCACTTTTGCTAAACCACCCGGAAGTTTTAAAGAAAGCACAAACCGAAATTGATATGGTTATAGGGAACGATCGTCTAGTCGATGAGTCAGACATATCCAACTTATCATACCTTCGATGTATCATAAACGAGACATTACGATTAAAACCCGTAGCCCCGTTACTAATTCCACACGAGGCGTCGAGTGATTGTGAAGTTGGCGGCTATAACATCCCACGTGGGACGATGATGCTTGTTAACCAATGGGCCATACATCATGACCCGAATGTGTGGGATGAGCCAGAATCTTTCATCCCAGAAAGGTTTGAAGGGTTGGAAGGGACACGGGACGGGTTCAAGTTATTGCCATTTGGGTCCGGGAGAAGAAGTTGTCCGGGTGAAGGGTTGGCGATTCGGATGCTTGGGATGACGTTGGGTTCGATTATTCAATGCTTTGATTGGGAACGAATTAGCGAAGAGATGGTTGATATGACCGAAGGTCCTGGGATCACGATGCCTAAGGCCGAACCGTTAGTAGCCAAGTGCAAACCACGGCGAGAGATGATGAATCTACTGTCCCAGCTATGAGTCGATTGTTGTTTCTAGCCTTGTTTGGCTTTATATTTCAAGCATCTGTATCTCCCTATTCTAATAAACAAGAATATGTGTTATCCCTTTCTGCCACGTGGCTGTCTTTCAAATGTTTCCACGTGTACGCTCCCACCGTTCCGAAATGACAATCTTCAGTCCTTCTGTCCTCCTCCTCCTCATTTATTGCAGGCTTTCAACTTTTATACCAGCTTCAACCCCACATCATTCTCACTATGTTACTTCCTCTCCCGCCAGAATTTGATAGCCTTCTTCCTCTCACATAAGGTCAGTTAGTTGCTGTTTGTGTAGTTGCTTTCATGTTTGATTGTGCTCTATCTCATTTGGGAAGTTTAAAATTTTCAATAGTTTGTTGAATTTGATTTGTAGTTTTCGTACATGTGGTGCTGGATGAAATGCCCCAATGAGATCAACAATGGACAATGGATTGGTGGCATTATATGACATGTTGGGTTGGTAATCAGGTCCAAATGGCATTCATTCGTTTGTAAGACCCCCTGTTGCTTTAATTTAATTCAAAAATTTATTAATCTTAATCAAGAAAAAGAAGCTAATCAAGTGAAAATGGCATTCATTCGCTAGCATGAACTGTCTATTAATGTTTTCCTCTTTTATGTCCATGTTTTGAAATAGCAATCTTCAGATCAGTTTTTTTTCTTTTTTTTCTTAGAGATTCTGAGTTTTAATGTTTGCGAGTCATTTTGTTCAATACTACAAAGTCCATATGACCATCTGTTTTTTTGTCAAGAAGGGGGCTGCATTTTCTTACATATAGAGTCAGTTTGGTTGTTTAATTAGCTAATTTTACTGTTTACGTATTATGTGTATGCTCAGTAATGACTCCGAATTGTATGCATCAGTCGGACTTAGGGTTTATATTTTCGTTAAAATACGGTTTCTGATCCCTTTAAAACCTGTAATAGGTATAAACCAGTGAAAATATGAAACTTGCTTAGCTTGTATACATTTAACCACTGCAACTTTTTCTTTAATGATGAATAAAATTTTGGTTCCATGACTTCCATTACTTGGATTTATTAGGTAGTAGTCAACTTTCCTATTATGGTTCCATTTGAGATTGTTTCTTTTCAAGTTCATCATGTGTTTTTTTCTATGCACTTAAATCTCTATATCTGTATTTTGATATTTCATGTTAACTTTCTTGTGTGCCATCGGGTTCTATATGATTCTATTTACTTTGCTTATTTCGTGTTTATCTTCACTATTTATCCATTTTTAGGGTTCATGTATACATAACCTATCAAGGACACATAATCTATACCTATCTGTTACTACTTTTATATTGTTACCTACGTAATATTTTCTATATCCTTCAACTACTAATATTTTAATATAATATTTGTTTGTAGAATCAAGGTGAAAATGCAAGTATTAAGTTTTTAGTAATATATCTGCTACAAAATCTGTACCAATTTGACAAACACCCTGCTAACCCAAAATACTAGAGGTGGCATGGCTGAATAGTCAGGTTGATTAATGGGTCAAAATGGGTTGGTTGGGTACTTTGAGTCACTTTTGATCTATTCTACCCCCCTTGACGAGTTCCATTCTTAACCCATTATTTTTTGTTTAACCTCCCCATTACAATTTATTAGACTTTGACAGTAATTCCCATTTGCCTATAAGAAAAAGAAAAAAAAAAGAATCATGTAATGAGTGTATAGATTGCATATGATAGTTGTGTTTTGTATAAGTTTACATCTATTTGCTGGTATTTTTAACTGGCGTGAAACAAATTTGATCAGATTTTGCACATTACAATATACCACAAAAGGAGGAATAATTTTCAAGATTACTAAAACTTATGTCGAATAGCTATGAATGCAGAACTTTTATACCATCCACTAAAGTGTGATGTCGATGAAGTGAAGTGTCATATCTGAGCTATTGTTGTGTCACATATGAATCAATGAAAACTTGGAATCTAAAAATTCCTTACTGATTTTTATACCGGGCTTATATAGTGAATGTAAACGTTTAATTAAAATTTTGAACCTTATTGACAGAATGTTTATCTCTATTGCAACCATTACAAAATGCTCTTTATCTCTAGCTAAACCATTACAAAATGCCCTGAAATGCTGCTGTTAAATCTCCCATCTTAGATCAAAATGCTGTAACTATGTAACTGATGTGTACCAAATGGGCAAACGGGTCAGCTGCACACAAGGGTTTGGGTCACGTAGGTTGGTTCTTAGCTTTGCGTTAGTTTTTTGTTTAGTATTTAGAATAATGGGGAAGTGGGGGATGCTCCCTTCCCACGTAAATTGCATGTTCTTCTATGGTAGTGGGTAGATTTTGTAGGTCTTTATTTACAGTTTGTGTTGGAGAATAAATGTATGCAGAAGTTGATTTCCAAACAGCTAGACTCTCTTAATTCTGATTGTAAACTCCATCTTCCTTTTGTTCCCTTATTTCTCTTCAATTAACCGCATCAGTAACCAATATAAATCTCACACATGCTCTACTTTTAACTGTTAGTATAAACTAAGTGATTGGTGCAATTTTATTTGTAGGTGTTGAGAGTGATCAAGTATGCATTTGGAAAGTCTGTTGCAGATTTCAAGAGAGAAATGCAAAGAAACTTGGTGGCCATTCATCAGCTAATTCACAATAAAGGTCAACCTGACCCTTTATAAGAGTGATGCTCTTATAAATCTGTTGTATGTTATAATCAACCATATTTATTTTTCTCTATCTATTGTATTTTTCAGGTGGCTTACATTTTGAGAACTATACTCTCTCTCGAAGAATACATGTTTTTTTTTCTTTTTTCACACGAACTGCAGATTTGACGATTCAACGCTGTTATGCGAACAAAATTTATAAGGTTTTAGAGGTTACAAGATGTGTGGAATGGATAACCAGTCAAAGCTGGGTAGTAATGTATATATATAGTAAAATCAGTGTAATCATAGAGAACTATATAAGTTGTTAAGATTAGATATTAACTAAGTTTTCTTTTAGTGTTTCATTTATACGTGTAACTTCTTTTTATTGTTTAACAGCTTTCTCATTTTTCCTTTTGTGTGATAGGTTGAACAGTTCCATTTTTTTTTCATCAGAAGGTTACAATGTGAAGAATAGATGACTAAATATGAATAAATAAATTTTAGACAATCAAAAGTACACTGTTCGCATATTTTCGAAAAAGACTCCACCACTATTAATATGGGTAAGGTTCAAATACAAATTATTTTTATTGTATAAACTTATAAACTAGTGTAAAAACCATTTAATTTTAATTGAATGAAAGGTTATTTAGGTAATTTTTGTGCTTTTTTCCTCCATATCTATACATATAAATTTAAAAAAATATAGATGAAATTTTCATTTCCAATTAGATTTCTTCTTTGATTTTTTTTTTGAAAAAAAAGTTAAGATTAAAAATATCAATTTTAGACAATCAAAAGTACACTGTTCGCATATTTTCGAAAAAGACTCCACCACTATTAATATGGGTAAGGTTCAAATACAAATTATTTTTATTGTATAAACTTATAAACTAGTGTAAAAACCATTAAATTTCAATTGAATGAAAGGTTATTTAGGTAATTTTTGTGCTTTTTTCCTCCATATCTATACATATAAATTTAAAAAAATATAGATGAAATTTTCATTTCCAATTAGATTTCTTCTTTGATTTTTTTTTTGAAAAAAAAGTTAAGATTAAAAATATAAATTAAAGAATATAAATAAAACAATAAATAAAAAAAACAGTAATAAAAATAAAAGTAAACTAGGAAAAAGATAAAAAGAAATAAATTAAAAAATATAGATTAAATTAATTATAAAAATAAATTAATAAAAATTAAAACATTAGAAAAAAATATATAAAAAATATTAAATGGAAATATTCGTAAAATTCTATTCGATTAGTGTGTTTGTTGTAACAATTAAACAACACGAAGAAATGATTTATTATATTCCCACATAATAACCAAACATGACAATGGAATGGTAATGATCTATTTCATTCCCTCAACTATTCCATTCATTTGCTCATTCCATTCCCCCGTTTTACTCTCTTCCATATCGTTCTTCGATTACCAATCCTCCCTTGGCACAAGTAAACTTATGCCAAGGCCACATTCAAAAGACTAACACCTTAGCATCGATATTTACTTCCTCATGCATTTAAAAGTTTATGATCATGGCAAATTTAACCAAGCAAGTACTCCACATTAATCACTACTTGAAAGCTTTCAACTTTTAGTCACCTCTAAGGTGCTGTTTGTTTTTGAAGAGGTAAAAGGTCTGCAGTCTGCGGACCACATCTGCAGACATCTGCAGAAGAAGAGGTGGACCAAACGTCTGCAGTCTGCTAGAAGAAGACTGTTTGTTTTTTAACGTCTGCATCAAACCTCTAAACGGATCTTGTTTTGAAACAAAATACCATTAAAACAAATTGGAGATTAAATTCATTTAACTGATTTCTTTCGGAATCGAAGATTAAATCAAACAAATCTGGTTGGTTCAATTTCCGTCACCCATATCTCCGACGAATGAATACACGTTGCGAGAATTCACGATTCAATCAAATCTCAATTAATTCAAAATTGAAAGCTCTTATAGACTCGCAATTAGAAACCAAGTACAACGAGATGAACGAGATCCAAACTTGACTAGTATTCTTCAGTATGTGAAGGTCCGAATGGAGCAAAAACTCAAGTTGCAGGTTCGTTAAAATCAAAAGGTTCGGAATTAGTGAGAGATGGTGGTGGTGGCAGTGCGGGTTTTGAAGGAGATGATGGTGATGGAAGTGCAGGTTTTGACGGAGACGGTGGTGATGGCCGTGGGGCATCGCCGGAGATGGGGTTTGGTGGAGACGACGAGGGTTGCTACTCGTTTCTTGATTCGCGACTGGAGGACCGACGAAGATGGACCAGCAACGACGACGAAGGAACAGAAGTCGACGCTGGTCAGTGTGGATGTCGATGTCGGCCGCCGACGACGAAGGCAGGGAGGGAGAGACGATGGAGGCGCAGACTAGAGGGAGACAGAGATTTGTGATTTGTGTTTTGAGAATTAGGTTTTCATTTGAGAAGAGGTATGAAGCGATAGTTTACATCTTCTCCAAAAAGACCTCTCGCATACGTTTTTTAATAAAACGTCTGCGAGAAAACAAACAGACTTCTAAACAAAACGTCTTCCCGCGTCTGCGCCAAGAAGACAAAAGAGGTTTAGAAGCTCTTGTGCCAAAAAACAAACACCACCTAAGTATTTTACATCCTTCCCTTACATAATCAATTATGACAAGGGCATGCTACCACTCGAAGGTGTGTATTTGATTTTGACCACTTTTAACACATTGCAATAAACCCTTATACATCATGCTATAAAAGTTGTACCTCTTAAAATTCAATATCCTTCCTATGTATATTAATGTTTATAGATATTTATTTTCAATCTCAAAGAATTTAGCACACAAGTTGGTAACGTAAGAGGTAAAGTCGTATAACCAAGGCCGCCCCAATGGGCCAAGTAGCCCAAGCAAGGGCTTGGGGCCTCCAAAATTTTAGGGCCCCAAAATCCATTAATAGCATATATTCAAAGATATTAGACTATCCACTATGGTGAGCAGTTTGTGACTTTTGTGGGTCCAATAGAAAAAAAGAAAAGAAAAAATCATTAAAAAACGACGAACTGCTCGGCGCACCAAACTGGGATCGTACTTCATATCTCTTTTTTATTCATTTTATCAAAAATATTTATTTAGTTTAGATAAAAACCTATTTTTTTAAATAACTTTTAATATTTAACATTTTTTAAAAATCTAAACACACTATCTTGCATAGTTTTTTTTATGAACATCCCGGTATAAATTTTATTAAAAACGGAGATGTTTAAAAAATACATAATAATAAAAACTAGTTAACAAATTAATTCTTTTTCCACATCAAGTACTTCCCACATACCACCATTTACTTTCCACATCACCATTTTATTTAATCTTTATTTTAAAAACTAGTTAACAAACTAATTCTTTTATTTAAAACGTATATTATTTTAATATTTAAAAAACAAACTTATCGACATAATTAAAATAATACTTTTTTATAAAATAAATAAATAAATAAATATTTATTTAAATTTGCAATCATTATTATTTGAATATTAAACCATTTATAATAATAATATTTAATAGCCAACGGCTAGTTTTTCAAACTTAGATATTTTAGCCAACGGCTAGTTTTCAAAAGGTTATAAATAGAACTCAGATTCACACATCTAGTCTCATTTCACCACCATCAACCAACCTCTACCACCACCATATCTAGCACACCTCCTGAAGATGTCTCAGAGCACTACCGGATGTTGTGGTTACCCGCTATGAACAACAACTTCCACCACCACCACCACCACCTCAAGCTCAAGTACCCAACCAGTTCAACCACAATCACCTCCACCAGCACCACCACCACCACCACCATCATCACCAACCACCACCACCTCCACCTTACCAACCACCACCACCTCCACCAATCACCCAAATGAACAACCTCCACTGCGGCGAGTCAAGCAATGCTGCTGCAAGAAGAGTACGACAACCTCGTGTTGGTCGTACACCATCCCCACCATTTGTTGATGATGACCATGCTGAAGAGTGGGAAGCACTATTTGAGTTGGAAAAGGAAGCAGAAGCTGGTATGAACATTGAAGATGTTCACAACGTTGATGATTTTGAGACTTGGTACTATGGACAAGTACACTATCCAGAGGACTACGTCTCAGATGGATACAACGGCTACTCGTCTGATAACTCGTTTCATGGTTAATAATCTACGTGTGTGTGTGTAATGGTTAGCTTGTCTGTTTAATGTTTGTTTTTCAATTTGAATAAGTAGCTTAGGTTGTTTTTCAGTTTGAATAAGTAGATTAGGTTGTTTTCAGTTTTAATAAGTATCTTAGGTTGCTTTTCAGTTTTAATACGTATCTTAGGTTGTCTGTTTAATCTAATTATGTTTTAATTGAGAACTCAATAACATATTAAACTGAAGTACATAAATTTCAAACCACAACACTTTAAAGAACGATCTAATCGAGCATGTCTGGCAAACTCGTTCCATTGATGAATAATTATAATTGTAACGTGGTTTATCTATTGTGTTAAGTATTCATGTAATGAAAAAAAATATGTTTTTATATTTTTATATTATTTTTATATTTTTTATAACTGATTTATTAATTTGGGGAAAAAATAATTATATACTATATTTAAATAATTATAATCATTTTTATATAATAAAAAGTTGGTTTGGTTTGGATTGTGAATGTGAGTAAAAAAATGAGTTAGATTGAATTGTGTAGGTGGAGGAGAGAGAAAGTATTTTTTTAATGAAAGTTTGGTTTGTAGAGATCACTGATGTGGATAGTCTTAGAAAGTTCTATAGTTTGATCCACTGGTAAAGTTCCTCGTGCGTCAATCCATGTGCTCGGGTTTAAAACCCGTTTTCACAGCTTCTTAGTGATCTTTTGCCTCTCGTTGTTTAAACATTTTTTATTTCTCTCCAAGGGTTCTATTATAAAAAAAAAAAATTGTTCCCCAAAACTGTAAAAGAAGGCATTTATGGTTGAGTGGTAACTTGGCATATCTTTGTTTCTATAAATCTGTTTGACAAATCCGCAAGCCCAAACTTTTTTTCATTGAAATTTGAAAATCTGTTATTGTTTTTTTCTTTTAATTTACTATATCTTTTCTATTTCTTCCCAATAATTTTCTAACAATAAGTTTTAATTTACTTTAGTAACTATGTATTTTACAAAGTAAATATGTTTTTTCTCTTTTCCAATGGTTTAATTTGTATCCTTATTAAAACTTGCTTTTAGTTCTTTTTAGGGTATGAATTCAGTTCTTAATATACTAATCTAATGACATTATGAATTTATGATACGCAAAACAATTGATGTTATATTATGTTTATTTGAATTTAGTTGTATTGAATGCTTGATAATATCATGATGGTTGTGCATTTGGATTTAATTTGCAAATCAAAATGATGATATTTCACTGCTTATAGTTCATGGTTTCATTGTACATTCATAGACATGGCACTGGTTTTTCTATAGCAACTTAAAATTATTTTTTTTATTCATCATTTAATATTTACTATACAATAATATACCATGTTAATTTGGAATAAAAAGTTATGAATTGGGTTATTCGGAAAATTTAAAAGAAAGTATGACTTTAGGCCCCAATTTTTAAGTTCGCTTGGGACCTCATAAACGCTTGAGCCAGTCCTGCGTATAACATAGCTTTTAAATCGTAGACTTAATATTTTTCACGAGTATTTCAAAACATCATACCTTCATAACGATCGTTATTTTGTTTACTTACCATGATGATTTGTAAAACGGCTATTATTCGATACATGCAATCATATCCCAAATACAACCAACATACAATAAAAGACTACTTTTAATAGTTCAGGGACTGATCCTGCAATTCATACGGACTTGATTCTAGAAAGAAACTGGCCGAAAAACATTTATAGAAATACTCAAATACAGCTTGCAATCAAACAAGGTAATCGTGACAGTCAATAAATTCATATTCCCTCGCGCACAGGGCATTGAAATTTACTCCCAAAAGTTGTATGATTTTTGCAACGTTGCAAGTTAAAAGTGACGGGGGAGCAGGAGTATGTTACACGATTCTGCTGCTTTTTTTCAGGATGTGATTTTAGGTAATTACTGATGATCCTTTCGGTTTCTTCAGTTTTTAGGTAATAAAATCGCTACATATTAGCACCACTAACGTTGCTTTCAGTTTTGATTATGTCCTTTTAATGAATTTTAATTCACTCGTTTCTAATTTCGTCAGATCGAGATCAGAAGCTTCCCGATTGAGCGATCAAGTTTGTTGTATAATCGTATAGCTAGATTGAATTGGTGAGTACCGTTTAATTCATTATTAGTTGGGATTTAATGTGTTTTCTCCCTTCATTTCGATCGATTATGCTACTAATTGTTGAATTTAGCAGGTGATTTCACTTCAATTTGTGTGATCGGGACATTTGGGCTGCTGATTGCGTAGAACTTTGAAGTTTTGAGAAAATGGGGGTTATGTCGAGGCGAGTGTTGCCTGTCTGTAGTAACCTCTGTATATTTTGCCCTTCCATGAGAGCAAGGTCAAGACAGCCGGTGAAACGGTACAAGAAGCTTCTTGCAGATATATTTCCTCGATCTCAGGTCAACATTTTGACTTTTATGGTATCAATGTATCAATTTACTTCAATTGAGTTGAATTTCATTGACAATAGTTTACTCTGATTGAAACCCTAGGCTCCAGGTTTTTGGTTTTGTGTATAATTGTTTAATGTTTAATGTTTAATTTCACGTTATAACATAACCTTGATAGTTGATTCCATCAGTAATGGGGATATATGTTGAATCAGGCCATAATTTTTCTGCTTTTATTATATTAACTAATGTTTTTTTTTTGGGTGTAAATAGTTCTATTTGGAATAGTATTATTTGAAAGGATTCTAATTATTAATCAATTTAAAATGGCAGGATGCCGAGCCAAATGATCGGAAGATTGGGAAGCTTTGTGACTATGCTTGTAAAAATCCGTTACGTATACCAAAGGCAAAGATTCATTATCTTATGATAATATTGTTGTACAGTATGGCGCCTTATAAGGTTGGATGTCAATTTATTAATGGCTTATTTTTCTTGATGAGTTATTCCATGCAGATTACTGATTACCTAGAACAGAAGTTTTACAAGGAATTGCGGAATAAAAACTTTGTCTGTGTAAAAGCCGTGCCAATTGTTTATAGGAAATTGCCATCCTCATGTAAGGAGCAGATGTAAGTTCAAACTTGGAACACCGTTTATTATTTGTAGTTTTGTTTCGAAATTTTTTGAGTTCCTGTTATTTATTATAAGTTCACTTGCATAATTGATTTGATACAAGAACGTTAAGATAGAGGATACTGTATTGATTTGTGTTCAGTGGCATGGGGCTGACATGAGGTTTGACCTTTTTTTTTTTCCGTTACTCATGAGCAATAACTCTTCAAAAAGAGGTTGCATGAGTTGTTAGTTTGTCGTTGATAAAATGTTGACCTTTTCGTTGTTGCTTGTGATCTATTTAGTTGTAATTAATAGTACCTCTCTTTTACCTTTTACATTTGCAGGCCACTTTTTGCCAATAGTTTGTTGGAAATTGTTCGGACCCTTTTAGATCAAACCCAACATGATGAAATGCAAATTCTTGCTTGCCAGACTCTTGTCAGCTTCATACGTAATCAGGTGATTTTTGCTTTTAATGGCTGGTAGTAATTAGAATAATTCCTGGAGCAAGATATACACTCTTATCTCATTCAGTGTCAAAACAGTTGAACTTTTTAATGGTCTCAGTCTGGCTGTGTTGGGGGTGACCCTTTGTCCAAAATTTATAGATTTATGTATAAACAACTAGTTGTCGGAATACATGTTGTAATACGCTTTGGGCACCTTCAATTCGTTTTACCCATTCGACATAATTTTTTCTTATCTGCTATTCTTCAAGTATACCTGTTTGACCCGTTAGAGATGCACCCTTGATAAACCCACTCATAACTCATAAGTAAATGGGTTGAAAGAAACATTGAACATGGAAATAATTAACTTCTCAAAATACAGGTAGATAGTACATACATGTTCAACTTAGAGGGTCTCATTCCCAAACTTTGTGAACTGGCTCAAGAAACAGGAGATGATGAAAGAGCATTACGGCTGAGGTCAGCAGGACTTCAAGTTTTGGCTTTCATGGTAAGCGGGTGTTCTACATTATCTTCATCTCAATAGTGTCTAATATATGTGCGTAAAGTTACTAATTGCATGTTGTTACTTATTTTATTTATAGTGCTTGAGAATCTAGTAATAATAGAGTAATCTTTATCATTTTCCTCTTTAGTTTCTGTATTTTTGGAACAACATGTAATGTATCATGTGTACATGGTACTTCCTAGCTGTATAATATAAACTATCTTGTTATTATTGTATTGACTTCATTAGCTCATCTTGTTTTTGACCCTTCTTATGCGGGTAGGTGCAATTTATGGGGGAGCAATCTCATATATCTCAGGACTTTGACAATGTATGAAGCATGGTGGTTTAATACCAGATTTGTGATCAAAATCCCTGCACATATTGTGTAATTTTTGTTGATTGGGATTTAAATCTTTTTTTTTTTTGAAAATAGATTGTATCAGTAACATTGGATAATTTAATGGAGACGCCAAACAACCAACAAAATGCACAGGAACATGCTGACCATGGACCATCATTCTTGGATATAAACAAGATGATAAAAAATGTCGTTAGCTTTAAAACAAATGTCCCCATGGGGTAAGTGAACTTATACATACAAACCTTAAATTCTTGCTCATATTTAAATATTAATATTATATTTTTCTTATCTATTCCAGGGATGTAGATAAAAGCCCGTCTTACTGGGCCAGTGTTTGCTTGCATAATATGGCCCACTTGGCAACAGAGGGAACAACTGTGCGACGTGTACTTGAACCACTTTTCCACAGTTTTGACATTGAAAAACATTGGCTCCCAGAAAAAGGGTTGGCCTTTTCTATCTTAAAGTATCTGCAGATGGTGTTTGAGGAATCAGGTTAGGTTATTTCTCTCAGCTAAAGTATACATTCATTAATTATAAATACAGGTGGATATTTCGACCCATTTACTTAAGAATGGATTGATTTGGGTTCTATTTTATCTCAAACTGGTCAAATAAAAAAAATTAGATAAAAGGGGAACGGTATTATGGGTTACAAGTCACCCAGTCTATTTTTAAAGCATGCAACATCCCAAGTCTTTTAATCCAAAGTTTTATACTACTGTTATAATACTATAATTTTTGAAACCATAAGTAACACATTCATGAGCTCTTTAGAAAAATAACAAAGACAATCTGGTCCATTTCGACCTTGTTTTGACCCATTACCCAAACCGGCCAATCCGTTTGTCTTGCCGCATACAATTATAAACAGTTCCCTTTTATGAAGTATTAACTTTTTCTCGATTCTAATTCAGATGACAAATCCCATCTACTCTTGTCAGTCTTGGTCAAACACTTGGATCATAAGGATGTTATTAAACAGCCAGTTATGCAAATGCACATTGCAAATGTTGCTACACAGTTGTCACAATATGTGAAGCAGCAGGTCTCGGGTGCCATTGTTGGTGCAATAACCGATCTTATTAAACATTTGCGAAAATGCTTACAGAATATGTCTGAACCATTGAGTCCTAGATTGGGATCTGATAGCTCTTATATGGATCTTCAATGTGCTTTGGAAAGTTGTATCTCAAGTCTCTCACATAAGGTTCTTAATGTCCCTTGGATCTTTGGTGTTTTTAGTTGCCTTTTCTTTTAAAAGGAAGGAAGAGGTGGGGGGTTCAAGTAAAAAGGTAGAATCTTAGGGCGGATTCACCTGTCAACAGATTTGCTGTCTTCTTTGAGTTTTACAATTATTTGATTAATATAATATAAACCAATATCAACCCATTTGAACATAACTGGGTTAACCCCCCACCCCAACCCTCACCACCACCACCGCCCTCTACTATATACTTTCTGTGAGATTAACTCCATGATCCTTTCTTTTAATCTATTGATAACTAAAATATTCAACAATGCTCTACTTCAATTGATTATTTATAGGTTGGAGATGTGGGACCGATTCTTGATATGATGGCTGTAGTGCTCGAGAATATTCCAGCAAGTGCTTCTTTATCTAGAACAACTATGTCTGCTCTTTATCGTACTGCACAAGTTATCAGTTCTGTTCCAAACATATCCTACCACAAAAAAGTGAGTACAAGTTATGTTAGCAGCATGCTACAAGGATAATTTCATAAATTCACTGCATTCTAATAGTTAAATTCCTTCTGTTCAGGCTTTCCCTGATGTTTTGTTTCATCACTTGCTTTTAGCAATGTCACACCCTGATCATGAAACACGTGTTCTTGCACATCGTGTGTTCTTCAATGTGCTGATGCCATCTGGTAGTATCCCATTGGTTTCATGGAAGGTAACAAATGAAAATTTCTCAGGGGAGAAAGAAAATCACGCCGTTGAATCTTTGCCAGATGGGAAAATAGTATGATGCAACTTTAAAAAAAATACATGATCATATTTCACCTTTTATGTTTCTTAATGCAGACCTGACCATATATTTTCTTCTTTTTTTCTTGAAATTTTATAGATGTCAAGCTCCTTGCGATTGAGTCGCCATCAAGTGAGCCTTGTGCTTTCATCAATTTGGGTTCAAGCAACAATGACAGGAAATACCCCTGAAAATTTTGAGGCAATGGCACAGACATATAGTCTTGCTTTATATTTTACTTTATCAAAGGTGAGATCTTTGCATAAAACAACTAGATGAAATCTTATATTTGTTCCTTTTCCTCTATTTCTTGAACCTTTATACATGGGCCTTTTTCAGGACTTAAATCATGTGGCATTAATCCGATGCTTTCAGCTGGCATTTTCCCTTAAAAGCATCTCCTTGGATCAACAATGTAAGATTTACATTTAATCAAACCATTTCTTATTTAATGTTTGCAAATTTTAAACGTGTGAAGATTTTGTCATAATCATGTATCTTTTGTAGGAAGTACCAATACACGTGTTTCACCTAGCTATTATCTTTTATCATAACTTTCTATATCAAATTTTCACATGTTGAAGGTGGTCTGCAACCATCCCAGAGAAGGTCTCTCTTCACATTGGCATCATGCATGATTATGGTTTCTGCGAAAGCGAGCCATCTTTTGGAGCTGATTCCTATTGTTAGGTCAACCTTGACCGAAGAAACGGTTTGTTTTTG
>JBCNJP010000021.1:1992119-2012352 GCA_039602395.1 Deinandra increscens subsp. villosa | reverse complement strand
ACTATAAGGATGTAAAGTTTTTGGATGGTGTGAATGAGAGTGTTTCATTTCATATATTTATAAATGCTTAATATCATTTCGGTGGTCTCCACAATAAGGGTAGGTTTGTTTGAAGTTTGTTGAAAGAAATAATAATTTCCTTATATATCAAAAGCCTTTGCTTAGGTGTACACTAGACAGCAACTATTATCTCCACGTAGCAGTCTTTTGTGGAGGCCACGTGGAGGTGATTTTGGATATATTTTTTTTTAATTTCAGCTTTAACGTTTATGTTATATATGTTGTTTTTCGTTACTTTTACAAGTTTGTATTTTGTCCGGATGGTTAGGCCTTATGTTTTCATCCAACACGCCTTATGTTCGACTCTTCCTCTGGGCGGTTTTTTGTACCTTTTTTTTTCTTCTTTTGATTGACGCGTGTCATGTTTGCCACTTATCACTGCTGTGTTTTATGACGCGTGTTCTCTTCCCCGTCCACTTTTGTTTTCCTCATTTGTAGATTGTGTAGGTTGAAGCCACGCGTGTTCTCTTCTCCGTCCACGTATCTCATCGATTACCCACCTGTCCTCCATTTGCCCATTTCTCTCTCTCACTTGCTGGTTCTAGATCTTCTTCTTTCTCTTTCTCTATTGAAACTGGCGTTCCGATCTAGGGTTTATGTCATGCAACAGTCAACACAGTCAAGTTCTTACAGAAACCCTGTTAACCGAATAGTGAATCTATGGCCGATGATTCAAACGCGAAGACGACAACCATATGAATCCTTTGTCGCTGTTGAAAATATAAATAAGCTGTTTTTAAATGACTTTTATATTTTCTGTTTATATGTAATTCATATTGTATTTCTTTAGTTTGGTGTCTAATGTGGTTTATTTCTTGGCTTTGCATGTGGGCTTATGTACACATGGGCTTGGAGCTGTTACTGGGCCGATTGCTGGATGCTGGGCTTGTTGCTGGATGATTAAAGCTGGTGCGGGTCGAGTGAACGGGTAAAAAGGCTGGTGCGGGTCAAGTGCTGTTGTAACTGCATTATTGGAGCCGTTCGAGTGGTTATTGGGTTATATTTACCCTTGTCTTTTGTGTTTAGAAGAGTCAGTCGAAGAGTTTTTTCTTCCTTGATAGTCTCTTAGAATTTCCTTAGGGTTTCTGAGTTTTTCATCTCCATTGTTCTAATCAGTTCATCATACTGATGAACTGTAGGTGTAATTTCTGGTTTTTCGTTGTGATTCTGGTTGTTGCTTCCGTGTATAGACCATAATTTTGACATGGTATCAGAGCCGTGGAGCTCTTGAGTCGGTCTTGACTCTTCGTTCTTTTTAGGGTTTCCGTATAGAAGTCGCCGACGATCTTCGTCCGGTGATTTTCCTGTGTCTCCGACGGTGGTTCGAGCCTCTGTTACACTCAGCTGTGACCTAAGCAGTGATCTACCGGTTTACGGCGAAATTGACTCCGCACGGTACATAAACCCCCAAATTAGTCACTGGTGCCGGCGTTTTGTAGTCGATTCTCCGTGGTCCTGGTTTAGATCGGGTGGTGTGACGGCTCTTGGAGCATTTCGTGGAGGAGCACTACACTGTGTGGTTTTTTTGAAACCCTAGGTGGCGGTTTCTGGCAGATCTGTCGACGTGGTGGTGGTGTGCTGATCGTCAATCTTGTAACCCTAAGTGAAGGTTGCAAGAAACGATCTGGTTTCCCTAACTTGGGAATTTATCTCGGTGAGATCTTTCCTTGACTTACTGTGTTTAATTTTTGCTGTTCTATTTGTTTGTTCTTGACTGTTATTTGTATTGTATGATCATGTCTGGTGTTGAGGGTAATACTTCTACCCCTGAGACTCTAGTGAGTAAGTTAGATGCTAGCAATCCGTTGTATCTTCATGCTAGTGACTCTAGTACTCTAACTATTGTGAGTGTTAAACTGAAAGGTACTGAAAATTATACAATATGGGCTAATGCTATGACTCTCGCACTTCAAGTCAAGAATAAGTATGCCTTTATTGATGGAACTTGTGTAAAACCTACTGATAATGATGTGTTGTCTAGGCAGTGGGATAGGTGTAATTCTGTGGTTATAACTTGGATTCTGAATTCTGTATGTGATGAGTTGTTTATGGGTCAGGTGTATTCTAAATTGGCGTCTGAAATTTGGACTGATTTAAAAGAAACCTATGATAAAACTGATGGATCTGTGTTGTTTAATCTATATCAGAAAATTAATTCATGCACTCAAAGTGGATCCTCTGTTTCTGATTATTATCATAAGTTGAATATTCTATGGAAACAGTTTGACCAGATGGTTCAATTGCCTGCTTGTACTTGTGCTGCATCATCTAAATTTAATGATTTCAATCATGGAATCAAGCTAATGCAGTTCCTGATGGGCCTTGACAATGTGTATCAACCTGTTAGGACTAGTTTGTTAATTCAGGATCCATTGCCTACTTTAAAATCTGCATTTGCTACCCTGTCTAGGGAAGAGTCACATAGGAATTCGAGTGATCAAAACTTGCATACACAAAACACTGTGTTTTTCTCAAAAACAAATCAATTCACTGATAACAAACCTACTCAGTTTTCTGATAATAAAAGGAAATTGTCTCGAGGTCCTAATCCTAGTTTGAAGTGTACAAAATGCAACAAACTAGGACATACTGTTGATAGGTGCTTTGAGATTATTGGTTTTCCTTCTTGGTTTAAGTCAAAACAGAATATAAGTGGTAAATCCAATAATGTGGGGCTGGATAAAAAGGATTGTGGGATGTATGCTTCTGAGTTTACTCCTGAACAGGTGACTCAGTTGATTAGTATGCTAAATGAAAGGTCTGTTGGTGAAACAAGTAACTCCAATATTGGAGGTATGTATGGTAACTGTGTGAGTGCAAATGTGTTTGTTAGACCTGTTTATAACTTTGGTGTTAGTGGTAATGGGGTTGAAAGGTCTGGTTGGATTATTGATTCAGGGGCAAATCAGCACATGTTAATGAGTGATAAAGATGTGTTTAACTATGTTGATGTGTCTGAATATGATGTTACTGTAAAACACCCTAATGGTACTAGTGCTAAAGTCACTAAAATTGGGAATTTAAAGTTAACTAGTGATGTTACATTGACTGATGTGCTGGTTATACCTGAATATTCTGTGAATTTGCTGTCTGTGTATAAATTGGCAAGAGATAGTAAATTGAGAATTGTCTTTGATGAAAATAAGTGTTATGTTCAGGACTTGTTGGGAAAGAAAACCCTGGTGACTGGTAATCAGGTTGATGGGTTGTATGTGTGTGGAAATTCTTCTGATATGCTTAAGGTGTGCTTTAACAGTGTGTTATCTCTAAATTTGTGGCATGCTAGGTTGGTTCATCCATCTGAGCAAGTGCTGAATGTCTTGAAAAATGACTTAAAAATTACTTCTGTCAAATCTAATGTACCCTGTGAAATTTGTCATAAAGCAAAACAACCTCGGAATGTATTCCCTGTGAGTGAACACAAAACCAAGCAACTTGGAGACATAGTGCATTTAGATGTGTGGGGGCCTTATAGAATTGTCACTAACGAAGGGTTTAAATATTTTCTTACTATTGTTGATGATTATACCCGAGCTGTGTGGGTATATCTGTTACAAAGCAAAGACCAAGTATTTGAAAATATTGAATGTTTTGTGAATTTTTTAAAAAATCAGTTTGGGAAGTCTGTAAAGGTTTTTAGAAGTGACAATGGGACAGAGTTTGTTAATAATAAAATGGTAAGTTTCTGTAACAGATCTGGAATAGTCCATCAGACATCGTGTGTTTACACTCCACAACAAAATGGTGTTGTGGAGAGGAAACATAGACATTTGCTCAATGTGGCTAGGGCTTTGTTATTTCAAAGTGGTGTTCCTTTAAAGTTGTGGTCTGACTGTGTATTAACTGCCTCTTATCTTATTAACAGGACTCCCTCATCTGTTCTGAATGGTAGATCTCCCTATGAATTAGTGTATGGATTTAAACCCTCTCTTAACCACCTTAGAGTCTTTGGTTGCTTAGGTTTTAGCACTGTTTTAAAAAAGGTTGATAAGTTTTCCAGTAATGTTGATAAATGTGTTTTGATGGGGTATTCAAATCAAAAAAAGGGTTATAAGCTTTGGAATCTTGGAACAAAACAAATGTTTTATTCAAGAGATGTGAAATTTTATGAGGATGTGTTTCCTTTCAAATCTGATAAGTCAGGTATTACAAAAATCTCAAGTGCTAAAACTGATGTAAACCATTTAAACTTTTTTGACCTATTTGATTTTCAAGACTTTAGAGGTGGTACAAATCCCAATGATGAAGGGAGGGTAGAAACTGACATCTCTAGTGGTGATCCTCAATCCTTAGAGATTCCTTTTGATGCTGAGTTTTCTACTCTAGGTGATGAAAGGGTATCTCCTGGATGTGATGGTCCTAGTGGTCAGCATGAAGAAATTTCACCTATCTCGTCTGAGGGTATTTTTTCTGAACAATCTACTTCTACACATCATAGGAGATCTACTAGAACTGTGAGCAAACCCACTAAGTTAAATGACTATGTGATTGAAGGGAAAGTTAAATATGGGTTTGAGAAGGTTGTGAATTACTCAAAATTATCTTCTGATTGTATGTGTTTCTCTTCTGTTTTAAATCAACATGTTGAACCTAGAAGTTATAGGGAAGCTGCTATGGATCCTTTATGGATTCAAGCTATGAAAGATGAGATGGAAGCTTTGTTTAGAAACAATACTTGGGAGTTAGTTGAGTTACCTAAAGATAGAAAACCCATAGGTTGCAAATGGATATATAAGATTAAGTATAAATCTAATGGGGAAATAGAACGATATAAAGCTAGGTTAGTTGCTAAAGGGTACTCTCAAAAGGAGGGAATAGATTTTGAGGAAACATTTTCTCCTGTGGTAAAAATGGTCACCATTAGGTGTGTCATAGCTATTGCTGTTCAGTTTGGTTGGAATTTGACACAACTTGATATAAATAATGCTTTTCTGTATGGTAATCTTAATGAAGATGTGTATATGAGATTGCCTGAAGGGTTTTATTCAAAAGATGAACATAGAGTGTGCAAATTAACTAGGTCTTTATACGGGCTTAAACAGGCTCCTCGAATGTGGAATGAGAGACTTGTTTCTGTGTTATCTGAATCAGGGTTTGTGCAAAGTGTTTGTGACTATTCCTTGTTTGTCAAGTCGTATGAGTCAACTATTGTTATTTTACTTGTTTATGTAGATGACATAATTGTTACTGGTAACAATGTTCATGAAGTTAGTAAAGTTAAAAATATTTTAGAAAACCAATTCAAAATTAAGGATTTAGGTGAATTGAAATATTTTTTGGGCATTGAAGTGGTCAAATCTTCACAGGGGTTGTGTTTAACTCAAAGAAAGTATTGTATGGATTTGTTGACTGAATATGGTTATTCAGGGGTTAAACCTGTCAATACTCCTATTGAGCAGAATTATGTGATTATGTCATCTGTTTTAAGCAAAGATCAATCTAGTATTAATATTACTGAGTTTCAAAAGTTGATTGGTAAGTTAATATATTTGTCTCATACTAGACCTGATATAAGTTACTCTGTGCAGTTTTTAAGTCAATACATGCATGCTCCTAAAAAAAGTCACTTAGATGTTGCTCTTAGGTTATTGAAATATTTGAAGAAATCTCCTGGTCAAGGTGTTTTGTTTAAACCCAGTCAATCCCTGAGCTTAACTGTATATTCAGATTCTGATTGGGCCAAGTGTCTTGTTACAAGAAAATCTGTGACTGGTTTTTGTGTGTTCTTAGGAGACTGTTTAGTGTCTTGGAAAAGTAAAAAACAAAGTGTGGTGTCTAGGTCTTCTGCTGAAGCAGAGTATAGGGCAATGTGTGCTGGAACTACTGAAGTTATGTGGTTAAATAATATGCTAAATGAATTGCATATTAATGTTCAGAAACCTATTAACTTGTTTTGTGATAATAATGCTGCTCTATCTATTGCTGTAAATCCAGTATTTCATGATAGAACTAAGCATTTTGAAGTGGACTTATTTTTTCTGAGAGAAAAAATTAGTTCAGGTTTTATAAAAACTTGTAGTGTTGATTCTAGTGAACAACTTGCTGATTTGTTCACTAAAGGGTTATTGGTTAATCAACATCAGTTTATGTGTAAAAAACTGGGGTTGGTTGATGAGTTTGCAATATGAATTATGGGGGGGTGTTGAAAATATAAATAAGCTGTTTTTAAATGACTTTTATATTTTCTGTTTATATGTAATTCATATTGTATTTCTTTAGTTTGGTGTCTAATGTGGTTTATTTCTTGGCTTTGCATGTGGGCTTATGTACACATGGGCTTGGAGCTGTTACTGGGCCGATTGCTGGATGCTGGGCTTGTTGCTGGATGATTAAAGCTGGTGCGGGTCGAGTGAACGGGTAAAAAGGCTGGTGCGGGTCAAGTGCTGTTGTAACTGCATTATTGGAGCCGTTCGAGTGGTTATTGGGTTATATTTACCCTTGTCTTTTGTGTTTAGAAGAGTCAGTCGAAGAGTTTTTTCTTCCTTGATAGTCTCTTAGAATTTCCTTAGGGTTTCTGAGTTTTTCATCTCCATTGTTCTAATCAGTTCATCATACTGATGAACTGTAGGTGTAATTTCTGGTTTTTCGTTGTGATTCTGGTTGTTGCTTCCGTGTATAGACCATAATTTTGACAGTCGCTAACTTCCGCTGATCGCAAAACCGATTCAGGCATACAGTGGTTGATCGGTTCCCCTTTTCTACCAACCTTCACCATCGTTTCAACTTTCAGATGCATTCATACTCTCCCATCCGATCCTCTCTCTCCAGACTTCTCCAAAGAATCAGGTAAAACCCTAACTTAACCCCCAATATTGTTTCTGTAATTCATTTTTCTCACTATTACGATGACAAATTCAATAAATTCGAACTCCAGTAATGAAATTGATAATGATCGAACAAACGTGTACTACTAACGAACGAGTGACAGGCAGTTCCTCATTTATGTGATTTGAGTTGATATTACGGCTGTGTCGACAACTCGACTTGACCGGATTTTCTGCCGGAAGTCGGTTCACTGAGGTAGTCATCGCTGGAGGCACTTCTGAGATTCACCCAACTACCAAAGGTAAATCGATCATGACAGATGCTATCATCTTCTCCGATAAATTATTACCAAATTGAATTCATAATTTCTCTTTTCAATCGATAAGCATGACCTAGGGTTTTGAAACTACACTCCTGTAGACTTTTCTAACTTTAGGAACAAACACTGTTATTGTTGATGCTTTCAGGTTTCCAATCAATCTGAATATAATATGTGTATTCAATTACCATTGTGATTGTAGTTTTAACAATTTTAGGTTTGTAACGATGGCTGTGTTCTCAAGTCTGTGATACCATGCTGCCTAATAAGGTATTTCTTCCATCAAAAATTTTATCTATTTATTTCTTTATTATTGTGTATTTGTTGGTTTTTCTCCATTGGTTATAATATAATTGTTGTGTTTTGATAAACCAAGTTGAAGGGTATCCTGCTTAGTGTTATATATATTATCAGCTAATTTTGTGTTGTAATTCTCTGATCAATTCAATTTATTTGTTTAACAGCTATAGCTGATAAACTAATCTATGCTCTCTTTGGGAGAAAATTGTTTCATCTTTTGTTATTTAGATTTGTGATGTTATTACTGGTAACTCATTTAGTTTGATAATCTCCAAAAAAAAAAAGGGTGGACCAATGGAACAAAAGTGGATTCAGAAGCCAAGAAGTCATCGGTATTGGTGGGTATAGGTGGTCAGATGCCACATAGCTAAAATCTAAGGTATCCAAGGTAAAGTCAGGTAGGGGTTCTATTTTTTTAAGCATATGCTACACATAAGTTTGTTGCCTATCTTTTATTGTGATTGCGCCACTACATAAGTATGTTCTTAAAGGATTTAATGTATGTGCTATGATTGTGTTAAATCAGGTTCTTCCCTTGACATTTATGTTGGTTCTTGCCTTTTAAATTAGGATTAAAGTTCATATGATTTGGTCTGATTATTTATTTGTTTACTATGAGTGTGATGAGATACTTAATACTTTTATTTGTTATAGGTTTTGACATCCAATCTTCATTTTTCATTTGAAACAGTGAACTTGAAATCTGTTAGAAGTTGCCCGAACTGAAATTCAGAAATTTGACTATGTGATAAATGTCAGCAAGTATTGTTGAAGACACTCCATGAGGTGACATCTCATCCACTATAATATCCCCAAACTATTACTTGGTAAACAATTTGGTAACCCAACTCAAACTGTAGCTTTGAGCAATTTGTTCAAAAGGAATCTGTTGGAGAATTTCACTATAGATAAAATCTACATACTACACCGTCAAAATAAGAGTGAACTTCTCTCTCATTTTCTTGAAAATGAGAAGTCTGATCATCATAACGCAACTTTTGGTTTTCTTTTCATTATAGTTATGATGTTGAGAAAATTTCACACGGCCATGACATCAAATATCTTATTTGCTTGGTTTATTGAGTAGTTTTGTTGTTATGTTATTCTTAGTTTCAAGGTCAATGAATTTTCATTTTGTTAGGCTCTGTTTTGTAATTGGGTCTTTTTCCTTTTAGTATTTAAATGATATGTGATGTTCATAGCAAAAGGTTTGTACATGTAATCTCTTTTTTTATGCAACTGTAGGTGCCTTTTCTATGTCTTCAATAGCATCAACAACAATAGCTATTTTCTTTACTAAACTTACTGGTAAGTTGAGCTTTATCTTTTTGTTCCTTTTCATTATTATTAGAACCCCTAAATGAAATTCTACTAAACATATCATACACGCAATATATTTTTTTTAAAGATGATACATCCTTACTTTGCCGATGATACAATGATCTTTACAAGTCCTTTCTTCCATTTGCATTCTTTCTTTCTTTTCTATGTGCATTCCTATTTTGTTTTCTTTCAATGTTCTCGCGTGAAGGGGTGGTCAACTACCCCCGGTGAAGAAAAAAAACTAATGTCTGGTGGCCGGGTAGAATAATTGACAATCGTGATGAATAGAAGAAAATATGATGCCGGTATAGATGAAAAAGCCATGTTTACTGTTGAGTCTCATAACGTAAGCTTAACACTAATGATTTTCGGCTCAGATCAGAAAACGCACTAAAACGCACTCATGTTCTTCACAGATTGCAAAGGTGAAGGTAAATATCCAAATCCTAATCGATTTTCCGGCTATTCAAATGCTTGATAACCCCCGATATGTGGTGGTGTGGTTATTTTCAGGTAAGGACACGTGTAAGCAGCTTCAAGTTCTATTGTGGTTGACGACAATGGTCAGCAACGATGGTTATTTGCATGTGTGAGCGGTAGTGTTGTCACCAACAGACACCAGCAGGGCTTGCGTCATATCCAGGTTCTTAGTTTCACCGGTGAGGAGCTCAAAACTAACTCACATAGATGAGGTGGTTGGGTTATGGTTTGTGTCTGATTATGGTGGTTGGGGGGGTTTTTTGGAAGTGAAGTTGAAGGGGTGGGTGTATGATGGTGTATGTTATAGTTAAAGAAATAAGAATCGAAAGGTAACAATAAGTCCTCTTTTTCGTCATTAATATAACTTTGCCATTTTACTCTCACTCTCTCAGCAGTGATTAAATTAGTTTCTCGATGAACAATCACATTACGTAATGTCTACTTTTGGGTAATATAATGTTATCAGTTACTAAAAACGACATCAACAGATTGCAACTCTCATCTAGAAAACCGCGGCAATGCACGGTAATCATAGATAATCATGTCTCAAGTGTAAACTACTTTCTATATCATTTTGTATATTTCCATTGTGTCGTTCATGTATTTCTGCTTTGGTCATCATGTTTTAATATCAATTGTCATATTGAAGTAATATGGATGGATTGAAGTCTATACACTTAAAATTCTAGCACTCTCAAAAAACAATCATCGCTCCGCACTAGGGTACTTGAAATTAGAGATTCGTGTCTAATAAATGTTAAGAAACTCTAATCTAAACTTTCTAAAACGATCACAGCCCCGCAACGCGGGCGGGCGTTTTACTCGTAATAATAATATTTGCTATAATGAAGCAAAAACTAACTAGCGGTGATGTTACTTGTTAGGTCTGTTAGTCTAGATAGGTTAAATAGAGTTGGTTTGTAATCATAAACGATTGTCGAAGTTTAACGTGAAATTCGTTTTGCATCAATCATGAAATCGAAGATCAACAACAATCGTGTGCATGATAACCAAGAAGATATCAGCTTTCAGGCTTTTCAAAGAAATAATATTACACAAAAGCATTATGCCTGATGTCATCACATATGTTGGCCCGACTAATTCATAAAATGCCCGAAGCTATAAGTCGGTAGATGGGCTCAGTCCAATCCTAATGTGTGGAGGGGTTATTTGGTCACTCTTAATGTGTAGAGGGACTAAAACCGACTTTATTAATGTGTATAGGGTTAGTTAGGATGCTTTTGTGTTAGACTCTAATAGGATGTCTTGTTCCCCAAATTGTTTAGGTCTATAAATAATAATCTAGATTAGGGTTATAATTGTACCAATTTCTCGAATAAAAGTTTTGAGTTATTTTCTTATGTACATTGAGAGTTAACGGCTTGAACATACACTTGTATGATAAGCATGAGAGGATCATTTGAGAACCAAGTGGGTTTGAGAACTAAAAAGAACTAATCTAAGCCACTAGTTTATATATATGGAAACCTTCCCCCTGAATTATAGTGATCCCCACCTGAAATTAATGGTTGGGATTTAGTTCTAAAAAATTCTCAAAATAAAAATTCACATTTTAAGTTAGGCAGTTGGGATGAGGGATGTAAGGTTCCGGACATAGTGACATACAATTTTCAAATATAACTAGAAAAGATTTGAAACCCGACATATTCACTTGCAACACCATGATACAATATCCTCGTTGATGGTGCTGGCAAATATGGGAAACTTGATATTGCAAAGTTTCTTTTTCATGCCATCAGTGGGAGATATTGCAGATACCTCATTGTGGATCAAACTCCTGCTAAACTTCTGGTTTTTTGCTATCAATGACAATCAGTGGATTTTTGTGTGTATGTGATGGTAAACAGTGTTGCTTCCATGACAAACAGCCTTGCTACAATTCTAACCTTTATATCTTCATGTGTAGCAGTTTCATTTGCTATGATAAAAAATGATTATATTTGGAATATCAAATGTTTCATGATCGAATCATCGAAAGCTGCAGCTGCAGCTGCAGCTGCTGCAACGGTTTTATTTGTGGGCTCGGAAGAGAATTAGGTGGCAACAGCTAGACCAAAGGAAACGGACAAGATATTTGTTGGTGTAATGATGTCAAAGATATGTACCAAACATAGTAATATTACCACACAAACAGAGACCAGACAGAAACAAAGGATTTGACAAAAATGTTGAAAGATATCTTACTCTTACAACATTAGCTTAACAAAGAAAATGGTCTTTTTAGTTCTGATATTTTTAGCTAAACGATATACTGCGTGCCACGGGATCTTGATTTTGGTGAAGTTGATCTGCCCATTAATGACCAAAATATCCCAGCCAATGGAGGAAAACTGCAAACAAGAGCATAATTACTGCCATAACTAACCCCTGCCTTCCAAGTAGCCAGTTTTTAGTTTTTCTTGCACCTTCAATGGTTCCTTGTATTCTATTTGCCCATTTCATCTGTTGAAACAATCATACAAGAACCATATCAGATAGGGATTGCTGGATTATGATGGTTGGATTCCAGTTTAATCAAGCATAAAATTTACCATTTTATCGAGGCTATCTGGTGACAAAGATGACATTGCTTGCTGAGCTCTTTCCGCATCCTCCCGTGATAGTTTATATCCAAGTTGCTCACTCATGTTAGTCATCATGTCTGGACTCATATTCTTCATTATTGATGACATCATCTGCAAATATTAAACCAAGAAGGGATTCATAAATGATATATGATAGGGAAAAATCGTTATGCAATTAAAATATGAGAAGATATTGAGGTAATTAGTGGACCTCTCGCATAGCAGGATTATTCAATTGGCTTTTAATTTGTTCCTGCATATCAACACTTGAACTAGGGAAGCTAGATTGAGGAGAAACATTTCTTGAATTCAAAACCCCGCCAGAAGTACTACTACTATCACCGTTACCCTCGTTAAATGTTGTATTTTCACATCTTTCTTGAGCATCTGAGTTCATATTCAATCCGGGTCTATTTGATCGTAAATCTCCATCTGTTGAAGATGACATTTTGAACATTTTTTGGAGGTCTTCTGCTGGCATCTTATTCATTATATCTGTTGCGGTTTTAAACATATCAGGTGTGACACCTGGCATGCCTGGCCCAGGATTAGAGCTGTTTAATGGGTTACTCCCCTGGAAGGAAGTAGCCATTTCAAGCATTTTTTGAAATTCTTCCGGTGGCATATTGGTAATTACATTTGAAGCATTTTTCACCATATCAGGAGATATCCCGTCAATTTTTCCACCACCCATGGAAGCCAGAGTTTCTGGATCAGCTTGAGACATAAAATTCTGAAATGATCTACAAAAAAGAAATTCTATAAGTGCATGTCCCAATTTCTTACCCATGTACTTGAGAATGGGCATTTTGGTTAACTGGGTTGTGTTTTGGCCCCAACATATCAAAGAGCCGGTTAAAAAACTAGCTAAAAATTAAATGGGTCAACTCAGTGAAAGTGGTGGCTCCTCAATCAAAAGATTGTGGGTTCAAATCTTGTAAAAGACAAGTGTGGTGATTTAGATGTTGAAACAAAAAGTCGAGTAAAAGTCACCCACGTGTTATTGGCAAGTCTTCAACCTTTCAAATTGATTCATACAACTTATATATCATTTTAACAATATAGTTCTCATAATAATTTTAAGAAAAAAGAAGTTAATAGATGCAGACCTGATAGATTCTTTGTCATCTTTAAGAGACTTAAGATACTCAGTATTGGTTGGAAGATCCACATTTTGACTATTAACTTGCTTACTAATTTCTTCTGTTTTTTGGGAAGAAGACTCTGAAGATGAAGTATCATGCATTGCAGATAAGGGAACTGGGACTTCATCAGTAATTTCCTCTATTTTTAAGCCTGGCATGCATAAAAAAGTCTCGGAAGAGAGATAAAATAATATGATTTAGCCAGTATTAAATTATAATTCAGCAAAAACAAAGTACCCCTCTGTATATCATTGCCACTGTGTTCAATTAACTTTTCATTGGCATCCCTGTATTGGTAGAAGAAAAAAGGTATGAAACTGAAAATAAAAAATGTACAAAGATAGAAAAATAAAAGAAAATATACCTTAAAACATCTGCAATAGTCTCATCATCAGGAGAAAATTCAAGTGCTTTAGTCAAGTCAGACACTGCATTCTGAACAATTTTATGAAATTCCATCAGATTGAAAGATATAATAGCAAGTTAGGTAACCTAATGATATAATGAGAGTTTAAAGATTACTCACTTCAAATTGCCCTAAACTTTTATATGCTTGGCCCCTTCTATAAAGAGCTTTAACATTTCTTGCATCAGTTGCCAATACCTGAAAATTTCCGGACATAGAAGCTTGGTCAGTAGAAAAAGTGAATAATAAGTTGCGTTTAATATCACAGATAGCAAGGATTGTTGATATCAAATTATCAATACTAATTTATCATTGATCTCCAGTCTCCAATTGGTGAAAGAAAAAACAAGTAGATATAATCCCCAACAGACTTTATGTTGATGACCATACATGATGAAAAAATAAAACAAATATGAATAACATAAGGCTTGAAACGAAGATTTTGCACATACCTCAATACCTTCTTTTATGCACTCGTCAAACTGGCTTGTCTTTAAGTAACATGACATCAAATTAAGAGAGCAAGCCAAGAGAAGAGTTCCTCCTTTAGATAAAGGTATATCTTTTAGATTGTTCTTTGCCTGGTTAACAGAAAGAAAGAAATAGACAAAACAGTTGGTAATGCAAGATTACAAATGAAATAAAATATGTACACCAAAAACGAAATTAAAAAGTTCAGATTGCAAACCCTTGAATACTTCTCCAATGCCTCATTAAACCTCCCCTGACTGTGAAGCTCGTTTCCCTACCAATATGGAAATAAAGCCTCATGTTCATGCTAGATTATTTATAAAGAAACAATTACTTGCTACACAATGACAATTATCTTTCTACTTGAGTAATAAATGAGGATGGAAAAGAAAGAAAGAAAAAATGTATATTAAGCATAAGGTAGAGAGAACATATAGATCTTCCTGCAGAAGTTCATGTAGCTGTTATTGAAAACATTTTCTCAACCATGAGGACTGTCTTATAATATAATTCAGATTTGAAGATGTAAATTTGATCATAATGGTGATGGTCATAACATACGATGCATATATATGATAAAACATATCATCATAACAGTGTGAATTTGTAAACAGTTTTTCTTGACAAAACTTATGGTTTGTGTATTATACCGTCAAAAATATCAACAGTTAGTTACCTTTTGCTTCAGCATATGGGCTGCATTTAACTGATAGTTTATTTGTGAATCTGCCCTGCTACTCATAGAGGCAAACTCCTCAGGTGTTGCATTTGCCATCTTCGCACCAATCTCAGCCATTTGATCTGGCTGAGTGTACTTCAACTGTTCAGCAGCACGCCTCAAGTCCTCAGGTTTCATATTTTTCATGCTATCCGATGCCATTTTCACCAACTCAGGATTAGACATCATCTGTAGTTTCATACAATACCAAAAAAAATTATTGAAAATGTGTATTAGTGATGCAAATTGATAGAAGGAAAAGAGAGATCAAAGGGCAACAGTGTTATATTGATCTTTGGTAATATGAGAACTGATTGAATAAAACTTCAAGAATTTCTTTTAAATAAAGAGCCAATAACACTATATGTCTACATTATCAACTCAACTTGATAGCCAAGAGCCTTGGATTGTACATCTAACAACAAGGTGATGGTAATCTTAGGATGCAAATGGAAATTGTCTTACCCTCATGACTCTGTTTTTTTAAGGTCTGCAATTTAGTTCATGTAGTTCATTCACAAGCCTCATTTGCAAAAAAAAAAAAAAAAATTACAAAAAAAAAAAAACAAAAAACCTCAAAGCACATCACTAGCTACTTCATATGTAAATCCACCAATACCATTTACATCAAAATAAATTATCAAATACATAACATTCATGATCCATCACTCCATCAAACTCCTGTCTTACTTATAACATCCGAAACGTAATACAGTTATACCTCCAGGTATACTGATTAATTTAAGCCTGTATATATAGCAACAAGCCAAAACTGGAATATAGATTTCAAGGTCCTGATTTCCGAAGTGTTATTCCAAGGATGAATCTAATTTAGAATTTACTGTTTAATATTCCTGAATCTCACCAAAAACAAATGATAACACAAAACAGTCGCTTGAACTCGAAACGTAAAAATCAATCACGTTAATCCAATTCACATGTTTATTCAATTCGTTTTCTGGATTGAAGTATAGAATAAAACAATCGACCTGTTGCTGGATCCTGGATAGATCTGCAGGTGACATGCGACTCATCTGTTCCTGAGCGAGTTTGATCATCTCCGGATCCATCATCCCGGGGAACATGATTGGCAAACAATTACGCAAAATAGCAATAATAACAGACGCAAAACTGGAGGCGAAGGATTGTGTGATTGATTACGTATTGGAGAATGAAATTGAAGAGATTCAAATGAAGACGAATTGCAGAAAACCGAGTGATTTGAGAGGGTTGTTAATCGTGTTCTGGTGTTACAGATGTCCTCATCTGTTTATATATGCGTTGGCAACCGAACTTTCAAGGGCTTCCGCTTCAAATCTATTTTTTTATGTTTTTTCTTTTTCCTTTCTTTTTTATTCTAAGAAAATATCAAAATATTATTTATATATATTTTAACTGTGTTTTTTAAATAATATTTATAGAAAATACACAGATAGTCTATGTATCTGCTATTATATATTAACATAGGATTAAATACAACTCCCTTTTATTATATAGATGACAGGAACAAATAAGTAAGTGTCATATACTTATTTATAACTTATGTGGACGTTTGATTCTTGTTGGTTTACATTTTGAGTTACCGAGTTACTGTTCTGAGTCACTGTGTTGATTCATTAGTTGGTTAGCTAAATTAATTGTTTGTTAGTTAGTTAATTAGTTAGAAATTTAGCTTAGATATATGTACTAGCTGTTAGCATCTTTCCTCAATTGAATGAGAAATTCATCTTCTCTTCTCTTTCGTTTAGCAAAACTAACATGGTATCAGAGCAACGATCTTGCTCCACATGTTTGTTTTGCTAAACGAGAGAGAAGAGAAGATGAATTTCTCATTCAATTGAGGAAAGATGCTAACAACTATTACATATATCTAAGCTAAATTTCTAAGTAATTAACTAACTCACTAACAAACAATTAATTTAGCTAACCAACTAATGAGTCAACACGGTGACTCATGACAGTAACTCGGTAACTCAGAATGTAAACCAACAATTCTATTTTGGAAAATAATAATTCCATTAACTTTTTAAACTAAAATAACTTTTAGAGTTAATCACACGAATGGTTATTTTAGAAAAGTTACACCAAACTAATCAATCTAAACAACCAATCTAAACCTTGATAGGAACAAATAAACAAGTGTCTCCCTTTGATTGTTGAACACTTTATCATTTTTAGACTTTTTGTCTTTTAAATACAACAAAGAGTTGTTAGAAAAATACCATGAAAGATGTTCTTTGTACCGTTTAAAACGGCTAATCATAGTGAGCATTACTGACGTTTTTAAGAGAAAGGAGGTCCTTATGAGCTTTGCATCAAACCAAACCAAATCCGAAATTACACCAGTACACCGACAATTAACAAGAAGATAATCACCGATTCCTTTTGTAGATCAAATCATAAACACGTCTAATCGATGGCAATCCCCTGTCAAGCCAAACCAACTTTCGAAAGAATGCAACCCAATCTGCTCGCCAAGCAAAAACGTTAACTTTTCTCACCTCATTGACCTCAAAACCTTGTTGACCCGGTGATTTTGACCTCTCCCACTCGTTGACCATAACTTACCTTTCTTTATGCCTGCAACAAATCGCCCAAAAATCACTGCGACTTCAAACCCCACCGTTTACCGACTGCAATACGGGTGACCACCGTTCGACGATGCTGCTGCCGCCGTGACGACCGCCGCCGCAACTACGTTTCCGGTCTGTTTCTCATCCGCAACCAGGTAACAAAAAGCGAAACCCTACCATCTTATAGTCCGTACATTCATAAGTATTCGATGTTGTGTAATCAATTGCGAAAGAACAATAAACGGTAAACCCTAATAAAACCTCAACTGATAATGTCGACTCTCTTCTACCGTTATATTCACACAATTTCATCATCACCTTCGTCTAGATCCTCCATCATAACTTACCTCACAGAAACCCTAGGTTTTCCCAAACCTAGAGCCACTTTATTCTTCAACCGATTTTCATCCATCGAAACGAATCCACAATCCGTTATTCAGTACTTGAAATCTCAAGGATTTAGGAACACAGATATCCAGATCTGGGTGACTGAATCTCCCCAGATCCTCTTTTCAGACGTGGATAAAACCCTAAAACCTAGGATTCAGTATTTCCAGGATTTAGGTCTTGCTGATTCAGATTTGGGTAAGTTTATTTCGAAAAATCCGGCTTATTTATCTAATCGATTTGAACGATTGAAACCGTGTATTGATGTTGTAAAAAGACTTATGGCTGATGATCGTAACAACGAGAATTTGATTCGAACATTGAGAAGATGCAATTGGGTTGATATAAAGGAACCAGTAACAAGAGTTGCTGCTAATATTAAGTTTCTAGAACAATGTGGAATAGTTGGTGCACAACTTGCTACGGTTATAACAAGACAACCAAGGCTGTTAATTATGGGTGAATCGGAGCTTAAAGTTCTTGTGTCCAAGGTGTTGGATATGGGGTTTTCGATCGATTCAAGAATGCTGGTTCATGCTATTTATACTGTTAGTTGTTTGAGTGATCAAACATTTGAAAGAAAGTCCGAGTTGTTTCAATCAAACGGGTTCACCAAGGTTGAATTTTTGGCTATGTTTAAGAAGGCTCCTGGATTGCTTAGAGTATCAGAATCGAAACTAAAATCCGGGATTGATTTCTTTCTGAATACAGTTAGATTTGATAAGCAAGTGTTGGTTCGTCGGCCCACGTGTTTAATGCTTAGTTTGGATGAAAGAGTGATTCCGCGGTACAAAGTACTAAATATTATGCTGTCGAAAGGAGTTCTGAAGAAAATGCCAAGGTTTCTTAATGTGATGTGGTTGCCTGAAGATGAGTTTCTGGAGAAGTTCATATCTAAAGACAGAGATCACGCCGAGGAGTTGTTGGTGGCTTACAAGAGCGGCAGTTTGTTTTTGCAGAATGATTGAAACACAATTTAGAACTCCAAAACATACTGGTCGGTTTCAGGGCGACGGATAATTTTGGGTGATTGTTTCAAAATAATTTTAGTTGCAACATGTATCCCTTTGGGTTTGTTGCTAACTACTCATTCATGTCGGGCGTCATTTATATGATGATACGGAACCCCGTTTTATAAAGATTCAGATCATCTTTTTAAACAAAAATTTTGTATTTGGTTTGTAATGTTTGTGTATTTGAATAATGCTCTTTTGAGTTTTTCTATAGCTGTTTGAAAGTTGTTCATCTTGATGAAGGATAGAACTTATACTGATCATTAATATGGTTATAACTTTGCAATGAGCTTTTAGTAATTTGAAGTCAAAAGGTCAAATATTAGACTCAAAAAGTCAAATGCTGATCCGCCTGGGATGAATTAACTGCTTATTTTCTGTACTATAAAACTGTATTAGAACTCTACCCTAGAGCTAAGAGGTTGAGGCCTTTCTGTATTGGGTTTTCATTTTGTAGTCCTGGGTTATGGTTATTTGGGACTCAACTCGCACATAATTAGCATGAGTTAAGGTTATTCGTGACTTGTAACTCGCACATAAATAGCACTGTCACAACTCCCTTGTAACTCAACTCAAGCTACTAGTATTTGGTTCATATATATATGAATGATAATTGTGTTTTTGTTGTTTGACACTTGTTTGGTTCAGGATTGTTGTTATTTGATTGAAACTTGTTCACTATGACTGGCTGGTCTCATGGTTGTTTAAACCAGCCGGTTCGTTTGAGCAGATATCATGGTTGTCCCAACCCAGAGGGTTCGTTTGAGCATATATCAACAATTATCAATGGTTTTGTCCCAAAACAGCCAGTTCATTTGTGCCTTGTCCATTAACGCGCAAGTGGAATGACAAGTTTCTGAACCGATTTGGTTAACATAACGATGTTTTCCAAATGTCAACAAGAGTACCTTATACGTTACAAGCAAAACAATGATATTAATTTCCATCCTCCAACACAACATATAAATATGTGACACACCCTCAAGCCAAACAAAAAGAATAATTATCTCAGGAGTATTAGCTTTAACATTTTGTCAACTGACCACAACATTTCTCTCAACAACTCTTTTTCTACTTTCAAAAGTGAACAAGAAAACCGGAGAAAACATTAAATATTTATACAACACGAACAATTATAATATAAAAACTATTATAAACTCAAACTTCACTCAGTTATAAGAATATATGACCCATATACGAATTAGTTCCGTTTATTAACATCCAGCTGCCTTTAAAAACTTGTCATATGGGCTCGAAGGTGGAAGCCTAAAAGACTGTTGTTGACTGCACTCTTTTGTACAAGAAACAAGCTGATCATGCATGGCGCCATTTGTTAATAATTTTACTTCTTCTGGGAGCTCTGTTTTCTGTAAGAACATCAAGAAAAGCATTTAAAGTGTTATGTTCACTTTTGAGTACTGTAACTACAAATTTGATGAGAATCATATCGGTTATGTGGAAAGACATGATAACTATTTAAAATCTATAAGAAGACTAATAAGACTTTTATACAAAACACTTGGGACATCAATATAAACTTTGAATTTTGCAACAATTAGGTTTGCACAGCTGTTTGGGACACAAAGTCACAAACTAAAACATGCTAAAACTGAACTATTAAAAGCAGTAAATTTCAGTTGTAGATAGCACCTGATGCAAGTTCATGCATGTTAGATTGAAGGAGCAAA